>NW_019775968.1:1656339-1673043 GCF_001039355.2 Lingula anatina
TGATTTTCGAACTTGACCTGCGTATTATGAATATCCATCAGTTCTGTTAGTTTCAAGCCAAAAGGTAAAATGTTATTTCACTTATCGTGTTATAGGTGTTGCATATATGCTGAGAAAAGTGAAAAAACAGCGTAACTTCCCTAAAAATGACCCGATCATGCTGATTTTCGAAATTGACCTGCGGATTACGAATATTCATCAGTTTTGTAAGTTTCAAGCCAAAAGTAAAATGGTTTCCCACTTATCATGTTATCAGTGCTGCATATATGCTGAAAAAAGTGAAAAAACAGCATAACTTCCCTAAAAATGGCCCGATCATGCTGATTTTCGAACTTGACCTGCATATTAGGAATATTCACCAGTTCTGTAAGTTTCAAGCCAAAAGCAAAAACGGTGTTCCACTTATCGTGTTATCGGTAAAAGTGCACGACGGCGACGACAGACGCAGATGATAGCTATATGTACAGACACATCTGTGTCTGTACATAAAAAGAATAATAGATGGGGTGTGGGTGCTACAGAACATATTGGGAAGGCACAAGTGGCATTTCACAAATGGGGACAAAGGAGCCATTCAGTGCAGTTTAGGTGCCATTTTCTATATGGTGTCTGTCCAATAACTACTTTGAGCATTATCTCTGTTTAATGCATTTTGATAGTTGCAGTCACGACAGGTAGTCAAATAACTTTTTAGATGTAATTAGTCATAGTTTGCAACCATAGACTGTTAATTCTTAATGACTGAAAATTATTCAAACAGATTTAAGGCAGTATTTTTTCAAATGTAACAACGTCTTATCTACATATGTAATATACAAGTGTTTCTATTTATCAATTTTCACAAATTTTGTATATTATTTAAGATTGAATAATAACATAACTAAATTTGCCACAGAGGCACATCAAAAGCAGAAATACAACAAATACATATAGAGTAAATTTAAACAGTTTTATTATTATGGACCACCAAACTCTTAAAAAGGAACCAGAGGAAGTGTTACTGTGTAAACTCATTAAATTAATAATCAATCAACTTGTCACATAACCTTCCATACAAAGGTCTTTAGAAAAACTGTTGTCAGTCCTTGGGCGCTCTTTTGCAATAACCAACAGAGTTATTGATGCCATTAACTATCAAAGTCTTTAGTTTTTATCAATATCTATTAATTGTGATTCTCCAGTGAAAGACAGCATTCCAGTAACATCTCCATCTTTTGTCTATTAGCATATGAGGTAGCTAGACAGAATCTACCATTCCAAACTTTCCAGAAGGAGTGTCAACAGTTCTTCTCCGATTTACTGACCACACTGTGACACCACAAAGAAAATTCTTCCTACTTTGGTAAACGTGCATATTATCCTTGACACAAATTTATAACAATAATTGTTCTTCCTAAGTGCTCCACTCATCATTTCAGTTTCTTTAGTAAGACTCTTGATACCTAAAAAAAAAAAAAGACGAAGCAACACTTAAAATTTGAATTTGAAAAATAAATGTTCTGTATAAAACATGAATTGAATAACATTATTTATGTTGCCTTTTAAGATTGCAATTGCCCGCAACATCTTTTTTCTTGTTTGTGCTCAAACACTGAGGAAGTTGTTATTTCAAAATTGACAGTTTTACACCCTGCTAAGCTGAAGGAGTATTGCCATAATAACAGTCGCAAAGTTGAATAATCTCTTGTCATTTTGTCATATGGAATACAAGTTAAGGAGACACCATTCTTTATGATAACTGGCTACAATACTTACGCATGCATCTACACAGTGAATGTAAGCATATAATTCATCAGCACAGTTCTCTCCAGGTCTCCCTCTGTTTTCATTGACCATGTCAGTGCAATCGTCTAATTTCTTCTTTATGTCAACACAGCCTTCACTGCATTTCTCTTTTGTTTCCTCAATGGGGTCCTGCAGGAACAAGATACATTCACTAAGTCTTACTGAGCTTAAGGGACATCAACTTTAGGTTTCTTCACAAATTAATAGGTCTCATTAAATGTCAAATTAAAAGATCTCATTACAAACAAAATAATATATAGTCAGGTCAGAAAATCTTAATCTCATGGCCTAGTTGATAAGTGTAAGTAGAGAAAGATGAGTGCTTAAAGCCATTCTAGTGTTGTCATAACTTTCAGATTCTTCTTTAAACAGCTAAGTCCAAACTTAAATTTAAACATAGACATTTAAATTCGAGATGGTACTTGCTGTCTCCTCTCTTATAGTAGACAATACTGATACATACCACTAATTCTTCCTCCTCTTCCTCTTCTTCTTCTTCTTCCTCTTCTTCAGGGTCATCCTTAAAACAAGAAATTTCTGATAGTTACACGCCAGTATGAAATGTGTAAAAAAGATGAAGAGAAGAAGAAGAAAAAAAAACTTCAATTCTGAGCTAATCTGGATCTGCTTAAAAGGAAAGGGCATGGTGACATATCTTCAACTCTTTATAACAACTTTGTTACCCTCCCCACCTCCTTCCATCAAAAGATATTATGCAGCAACACTTTCTAAACTATTCAAATTTGATGCCAAGGCTCATATGATACAGAATTTCAATTTTCTTTTCTATAGAAATGCAATTGAGACTTTTGACCATCCTTAAAACAAGCACAAACTTGAACATTTAGACAGGTCAGCATCACTTATGAAGTGGGGTTGGCCATATTTAGGCAGCAGATCAGTCAGTCCATGGATCAACTATTCTGAATGCAATCTTCACATTTGAAACTCAGAAATAACAATCCCATCAGTACTGTATACTGCCCTAATGAGATTACTTCACATTAAATTGAAATCTGATATGAATTGTGTACTATCATAAAATATCCCAATAACATAATTTTTATCACTAATATTCACATACCATGATTTGGAGACCTTCAATCTGAAATCGAGAAACAAATTTTATATATTTTGCAAAAAAATTCAAGACCAAGGGACCAGGGGGCAGCACTTACAGCACTAATACAAATACTTCATCCAATTCTAATCTTCATATCAAGTGACATTCTACAATAATCCAAAAGAATTAGAATTTCTACCATAATCTACTTCTGTCCATCATATCATTGTACTGTCACCAGTTGCCTGACCCAGATGTTTTTAGAACAAATTTATCCAAAGCATCATAATGTGCTGTTTAAATTGCACCTCACATTCAATTAAAAGAGAGAGTGGGGCTTCCTTGATTGAGTGACATTATGTTAAATTTTTTTTTTTGATTTGATAGGTTTTCAAAATTTCAAAAGAACGCAGCACCATGTAGCCTGGGATGTCAATTTTGGAGCATTCATTGAATATGAACAAACCTGACGTGTTTTTACACAATGAGAGTTGAATATCCATATGAAAAACAGGGCAATTTACCTTGGGCTGTTATAGGTAGACTTGGTTTCGTGGCAATATGATGGCTGTTTGTTTTATTTTGAGTTTTTGTCTCAAAAACCTATGCAACTTATTGAGTTTACTGACAGATGCTTACTATGCAATACATATGACAAATTGTTTTGGCATACTTAACAAATTTTCAAATATTTTCCTTGAAATAGCAAATACATTTATTTAAGTGTCATCATAACCGAAATTAGAAAAAAACAACGAAAGTCAAAGGCCTGTCGTTTTGGGGGCATACACAAGTACCGTTCTTCACTTCAACTTCGTGCCAGGTAAGGTCAATGGTTCTAAATTGTAAATATCCTAAATTAAACAATCAAACTAACAGTGAAAAGCAATCTGTCAGGGTAACTAATGATATCCCATATGTGACGCAGCTATAAAACAAAACAAACTATAGCATAATCTACCTCCTCAGGACCCTGATCTCTTCCAGTTAAATCTTTCACGTTGTCCGACGCCATATTTCACTTCAATGTGACGCACGTTCCGCACATGCGCCGAGAGGCAACTTCCGGTGTTATGGCTAAAAGAAATATACGCGGCATACGGATAAGTTTGAATGGTGCTTCATGTCTTGTTATCAGCAATAGACAATTTACAGACCTATATCTTAAGGCATATCTTAAGGCAGTTTATATATTGAATTCTTTGCATATTAGACCACTATAGCAATGTGTCAAAAACCAATATCATTTCCAAAAGTGAAAGTAAAAGTTTCACAAGATTTTTTACTACTATACTAGTTTTGTTTTAGATAAAAATACATGGAGACTGTGATAGCGTGTGTATTATTAATAGTACTAATGTTACAAAGCTGACACAAAACCACAGTTTAAACACCACAAACTGAGGTGAACAGTCAACATAAGAGAAAATATGCAGGCTGGGTTGTGTTTACCAACAGACCTTTTCCTCCTACTAGCCTAGTAGATTATGGAAGAATGTAAACTTCCATTGTTACTTCCACATGGTTTTTCATTCCATGAATGGTAAATCATAACTGATGACTGTTAATATTTTTTCCACAGCTCTGAACACGTAGGGCAGGTTGTGATGTGACCAATTGAGAAGACAGATAACATATTGACCATTCTGCCACTGGGTACATGTAGCTTAACAAATGTTAGAACAGAGCTGCTTCATGTATCAGACTGCAGTCCTGCAGTGTGTTATTGCCATGCTGCTAGTAAGCAGTGTGCTGTCACAAGATCAGAAAGACTGGATTGACCCTCATGACATGGAGAAATTTGACAGCAGGAAGGTTGAACGGCAGTTTAGCAAGGTGCATATATGTATGTTATAGAGTTAAAGTATTTTCAAATGTTCTTTTAAATTTTTTTTTTTCAGAAATGATGTATTGTAAATTGAGTTGTTTATTGGAAACTAGTAGGACAAATGCACTTACTTATATATTTTCCAGTAAAAAAAGAGACATTTGTGCTGAAAATATTTGTAATATGATTGTGTGGTGCATGTAATCTACAATCAAGTTCACTGTTATCAGACATGAGCCTAGGTTAAAAAAAACTCTGAACATTTATCATGGGACCTAACACCTAACCTTAATGAATCAAATGAATTAAAAACACGGAATTCCACTTTTCCACAGAGAAAGCTCATATCTGTTGTTATCTTTTTCTAAGACTGACACAGGTATATCATGCTCATTATTTAAAGGAGGAGAGAGGTGAAGTGAAAGCACAACAGGTGCCCTGCCCTAAGATCATCAATGAGTGTGAAAATAAATTGGTGATCTGCAAAGAAGAAAATGACAAATTACAACTGGAAAGCCAGTCTTGTGTTATCCAACCAGTGGAGATGCCTTATTTCAGACAGTTTGTGCAAGTCTTGATCAACTATATGGATCTCAAAGTAATTAAAAACATTTTGATTTTTTGATAATATTACTATGTATTGTTTGCTTAATTTTAAAGGTGAAGATTTTTTATTTTTTAATAACTTGGATAAGTACATTTATATATTTTTATTTTTATGATGTGTAATGTATGCTTAGTTTTCAGAAAAGTTTTGAATCTGCAATCTTTGCAAAATATTTGGATTATGTTTACCTGTAGTTTACAGAAAAGCATTTGGAATCCTTACTTAACACATTTTACCCAGTATGTTTGCTTTTATCTCATTAACCCTCAAGCGACTAAGCTATTTTACTGACTGAAATGACCAAGTGGGGTCATCTATGACCTCATTGTACTCTGTACAGGGATCCTTATTATAAAAGGCTGGTTGGGGGTTTAACACACCTATACTACTCCCAGAATTTAAGACAGGTACTTCATAATGATATAATGTAATAAGTATTTGGTATTAATACTTTTATTGCAAGAAATAACCAAACACAGATTTTGAAATGGGAACTGGACCAGACAGCTCATATGGTAGAATGCTTACCTTTGGTCATGATCAGTACTAGTAGCTTGTAAGTTCAATCACAGACTGGGTCATACCAAAGACCAACATGAAAATGGTAACTGCTGTCTCCTCTCTAAGCACTCTGCATATAGAGGTTGAAGTAGGGAACAAAGCCAGTTCTGCTGTACAACTGGTAACAGAGGCCCATGTGGAAGATAATCTATAGCTTAACATTTTTAAAAACAGTTCAAAAAAAAACAATTTTACCTAATCAGTCTGTATGAGATCATAATACTGTATGTAATAGTAAAACAATTTTCTTTTTTCGGTTTCAGAAATTTCTGCCAGATGATGAGACGCTCCACTACCAGATGCATGTAAAGCTGACAGCAGCCCAGTTGAAACTTCTCAAGGCCTACGTCTTAAAGTCTGGAACTGTTCAAGATGCCAGTTCTGTACTAGGGGAGATGATTCAAGATGTGAAAATAGTGTCACACACTGAAGAACCATGGGTCACTAGGGAGGAGGTGACTGCATATTTAGTGATGGCATTACAGGCGAGTAATATTTGTTTTTAGATATTGTTGCTTATCTTTTATTGTCACATTATTAAATGTGTCCCACTTGATTTAGGTTCTGCATTCGAATTTTACTGCATAGTTGTAAGCTAGTATTGACAATATTTTCACACTGTACAAAAAATGACATCATAATAAGTAACCTTGGCAGCCAATGCATCAATTCTCTTGCTATCCAAAATACAACATATATTATTGACTTTCATAAGCCACAATGTACCTAAATGTGAAATACATGATCAAAATGGATGGTGAACTCCAGATATTTGTTGTGGCAAATAACTGTTTCTCTATGGTCATATTTCCTAATCAGGACATTGCATGCTGCTCTTTTTATTAAGAAAATATGTTCTTATCAAATCTTTTTTTTTTTTTAATTCAGGTGGTGTCTATTGTATTTCTTGCTGTTGGTAGTCTGAAGGTTTTCTATACTCTCAGTGTGTCAGGGATGAGGCTTATGATTCTTCTCAGCATATTCATTAGTGTTCCCTGGAACTGGGTACATTTATACAAGGTAAGTGTGCTTCAACATATTTTCCTTGTCAGTACATGTAGAATTGGTTTTGATACCACATGTATTTACTTTAACCTTCTATATGTACACATTAATTGGAGCACCTCAAAACTGTCATCCAATTTTGTATCGATTACTAATTTTATCAAATTTGCAACTTGATATGCTTTATGCACTATCTACATTATGTTTTGACAGTCAAATTTGATGCTAAATGTTATAATTCAGTATTATTTGTGTTGTTCTGCTTTGAAGGTTGCTGTGGCCAAAAGAATGAGCGAAGCAATGAAAGACATTCCGGAAGCATGTCGCCCAAGAGACCTCACCTGGCAGCACAACTTATTTGAATGGCTTAAATCTTCTTTTACCTTTCAAGATGATGAATGTGCTCTTTACCATGAAAATCTCTTAGTTGACCCACTGTGGGAGGTAACCCCCACTAAGGCTGTGGCTGTGACACTAACCAAGTTCTTCCTAGAACCAGTAGAGTATATAGCACAGGCTATAAGCAAATTTTTCCGTGGACTCCTACATGATTTGCCTGCTCAACTGTGGCCAGTGGTGCTGGGAATAGTGGTACTGTTTCTCTTGGTGTTTATGGTGCTGACTTTGATCATGAAGAACGGGTACAGGCTAGGATTTCCATTTGGACTCTTGAGACTGGAACCTACTGGGATACCTGATAGTGCTGCTGCACAGGCATTATGGAGGGAGCAGAAGCAAATGGTGAGAATTTTATCCCTGCACTTTTGGGACAAAAGTTGGGGATCATGTTATCCTGCTCAGGTCTGTGCATCCGTAGGTCCTTGTTTCAGTGCGTTAGTAATGTCTGCTATCTCCTCCTATTCCATTAGAGTTAGGAAATTGAAACTGGGGATTGGAAGACCTGTTGCCAGTGATGGGCATTCTGGAATTTTAGTGCAACAGTTCTTTTCAGTATGTATTTTCTGTAAAATCCTCCTAGATCATTAGATTTGGGATGAAGACATAATACTGAATATATTATTATTTATGACATTCATTATGTTCATATATGGGATGTGTCCCTAGGGGTGACCTGCTCTTGCTCTTGACAATGTAGGGAAGTGCCAGGCTATGTGATGGCTACCCATTGACACCATGTAGTCTTTTGGTTGTGTTGTGTTGTATTTTTGGTATAAGCCACTAACTAAGACACATCTGGGTGTTGTCTCTGTGTTGTTTTTTAGCTAAACTTATGAACTAAGCTACCCTAAACACTGTGATACCTTCAGAGCTTTCTTGGAATTGAAATACATGTGTATATAATTTACATGTATAAATTCAATCCTTGAATGAAAAATTAAAAAAATCAATTAAAAGTTTTTTACATTTAAACCATGATTTAAAGACATGATTTAGGACCATGTGAACTGTAATTTTCTTTTATTTATTTATTTATTTGTTTGTTTGTTTGTTTGTTTGTTTGTTTGTTTTATTTTACTTTTATAAAATTTGCTATTGTTTCATTGCAGATAGAAGATTTACAATCTGCCTTGCAAAAACTACAACCAGCCAATATTAGAGCCATAACAGTGAACAAAGAAACCAAAGAGAAAATGGCTATTGCTGCTTATGATCAAAATACAACCAAAAATACGACCAAAGATAGTATTGTCAGTCAGGAAGAGAATCTAGAAAGTGAATCTAGTTCTCCAGTGGAAACTGTTGGAAACATAAAAGAGGCAGATTCTTGACAGAATGCATAATAAAAATCTAAAAAATTTGTCTTTGATTTCATGTCCAATACTTGACAGATTTGCAGGACAAACACATCATGCTCAAGAAATAGTTTTGTAGGAAAATTGCTAAAGAATCAAAGTACCATTAAAACACAGCAGGTATTTATGCTTTGTAATAACACACGTTATTATTTTTTTAACTGGAATAATTTATATGTAACAGACTGAGACAGATACACTTCTTCATGATGACATAATTTTGCAATATGTCTAAGTATTATCTCAACAGCATGCACTGGTGGTTACGTAAATGTTGAATCTAAGTTGAAGTGCAGACGTTTATAAAATCTTTTTCAACACTGAAATTAGTATGAGTTGAAATACAAAAAACGATTCTCATCACAAGAATCGGTGAAAGAATGATTATTATTATTATTATTATTGTTACTATTATTATTCTTATTTTAAAATAAAAAGAATGTCTATTCCATATTTACATTAAATCATTGGACTGGCAAGGTTTATGTAAAAATACAATACATAATAATGATAAATCATGTGTGAATGTGGATTAACAGAAATAAAATACTTATTTCCAACCAGCACAAAATTAAGAAGACCTGCAGATTTCTTGTAGTACGCGCAGGTCCTCCCTGTATCTGGATATGTTCAACAAGAAACAGTTTATGGACTTAAATCAAAGACACATAAACATTGTGTAAAATCTTACACTTTGTCTCTTTAATCTCCGATATGTTCAATTAAATTTCATCACGGAAGAATTGTATTGAAGGGAGCACATGCTGAAAAATTCTCCAAGTAACATAATTTAAGTAGGTGTAGTAATCGTGATTGGTATTTAACATTTCTCCTTTATGTCCATTACATCCTTTATAAATAATGACATGCATAAAGACCTCAAAAAAGCAATTCTTTGTTGTACTAGTTCATGAAGATTATAAGGAATCCAAATGAGATTACATGAATGCAATTCCTTTTATCCATTTCTCATCTTGCAGTGCTTACTGTGACAACACTATTCACATCTACATTCGAATAAACCATTAGGGATCAGTCTTAGTTCTTATAAAGAGGACACTTTTCACTGCCTGTTGGCAGAGCTATAATTAAATTGGAATATTGTAGTGATTGTTGCAAAAATTAATCAAACAAAAGGTACTTGTTACACCTTTTTATTTTCATTATTCAGTATAAATGCTTGTTTGTGGATGAGTGCAAAAGAATGTTAAGATTTACCTGTTCTAGCAGGGCAATGCCATTTTTATAGCATAGCATAAATTATTGACTAAATAAATGTATATTTACTGAAAAAAAAAACTGATAAACTTACTTTACCTAAATCCAATCATATAAAATGTTATATTTGTGCAGACTTAACTTGGTTTGCACAACTTGGTTTGCGGTCCATTAAAACACTGTTTGGGTGACTAAATAGTTAAAGATCAAAATGCCATAACCAAAAACAAGATAACAAAAGAACCCTTACCCGTTGTTTAAATATGTTAACAATTTACCGTAACCTAGAATTTATTTCAGCTACACATGCTTCAGCTTCTTAAGAGAAGGATGAAAGCTAAACCAAACTTCCTAACAATTCATCAGCTGTCATAATGTGCACTTGTGTATTAGATGCACATAAATGTCAACCCCATACAATGGAGATATTTTAAAAAGTTTATAACTGTAGCAACTGTGTTGACTATCAGCAGTTGTTTGCCAATAATATACTAGATATAAAGATCCTCATGATATAAGCTCTAGACTAGAAGTAGCATTTTTATAATATTTTCTTAATTTACATGACATTATTCTAATATTTAAAATTATTCTTTTTTCAAATAAGTCACTGAACAGATTCGGTTTAAAAAAATACCCTCTAAAATGTCCAAATAAAAAAAGGAAAAGAGAAAAATCAAATAAACGCCTGGACTTCATGTATTTCTTTAATTCAATGGAAGGTTTGTCTATCATAATCCCTGATTCATTTGCTCTGAATGTCTGTGCACAGAGTTGATGAAAGCTGCTAGATGGTCTGGGTTGTGATCTGGATACATTCCATGCCCTAGGTTTGCTATGTATTTCTGGGTGCCAAAATTCTTGAGCATTTCTTTGGTCATCTTGGATATTTCCTCCTGCACAAATGAAAATAAGGTCTTTTAAAAAAGGACAAAGGGTATCTTTGTAGCACTACCTATTTTATATACGCATACAAGTGAATAAAAATGTTTTCTTAAAGATTAAGATAATCATGCCAAAAATATCAAATGTCAATATACATATTTAAAACAAATACACGTGTTATTAGGTAAAAGCCCAGTCTGCTGACTGAACTTTTACTATAAGCTGGTCTCATTTCTGTCTTACCTCAGAGGCATACAGAGCACAAGGGTCTAGATTTCCTTGCAAAGTGACGTTTGGGGCAAGTCTCCTAAAACAGAAAAAAATCAAATACAGCAATGTGTCAGTAGTCATAATTGAAATACTGCCAGTCATATTATATGCCCAATACTTATCTTCATGTTACACAATCATAATGCTTTGAAATTCACATACCTAGCATGTTTTGGTTTTACTGTCCAGTCCAAGGCAACCACCTCATAACCACTCTCACCCAATTCTTCCAATGCAAAATGAGCATCTTTGGCAAATATTATCTGCAAAATAGAATTTTTAAGACAAAAGGGGATACTTTAATTTGAAAAAAAAAAAAGAATACAAAATTCACCAATAATTTAATCAAACACTGGATTTCATATACAAAAATGCTAGCAAATGTAAAATCCTTATATAATATCAAGTTAGTAGATATTTTGAAACTGTGGAATAACCAATCATATAATATTCACCATAGGAACAGGTTTGGTTCCTCGGACTGACAATTCTTCCTTGACTCTCTTTGAGATCTGCTTGATGCAAGGTAGAGCAAACTTGGAGAAGTTTCCTGGTCCAAGACACCCTGCATGTGACTCGAACAGCTGTAGGATCTGAAAAAGAGGGACAGGAGTGGGATTTTCTAATGGTCATAGTGTGTTTGGCACACGTATATCATTTTGGAATGACAAAATTAACAGTAATTTATCTATACCTACAGGTAACATGCTATCTTTGTAAAAATGCCATTATTTAGAACCGTAACTGCATACGATATAAGTAGTCAGGGACTGTGGCATGCAGTAGGACTCTGTCCATATATGAGCAGGGGATTTAAATTAATAACAAAAATGTTCAATGTTCAAAAATAAAGGAACTACATTAGACATAAGGCAAATAATCATTCATAATGGATAGGATTACCAAAATTCACAAAAGCAATAGAAGTTAGAACAATATGGCCTCTGTGCTTCACACGAAGACCAATATGCATTGATTACCTGTGCTCCGGCTTGCACTTGCCCCACTAAATATTGCACTATGATATCAGTGAGAAGTTGTAGCAGCTGATGACTTTCCTCAGGATGCACATAAAGCCATTTTTTGGCTTTAGAGAATGTGTTGGAGCCTCCTCCTTCTATCATATATGCCATAAGTGTCCACTGTGAAGAAAAAAATATTAGTTTACATAAAACCAGTATTTTAATAAATCAAACTATACAAATATTGACCCTACGCTACCCTCTCTCGGCCCCTACCCCCTTCACCCATCAAAATTTAAGTTCTATTAAATTTCTATCAAGCATTATAGAACTACATGTATATACCTGTAGCTAATCTGATTTCATGTTCACGTCATTTTAAAGAACATTTCAGATACAAAAAAACTTACAGGAGCACCACTAAATCCTATAAGAGGAACTTTTCCCTCCAACTTGTGTCTGGTCAGTGTGATAGCTTCAAAGACATAGTTAAGTGTTTCATACACATTTACATCTTTTTTTAGATTTTTCATATCGTCAGGAGTCTTCAGAGGGTCATCAAATGTTGGTCCCTGCAGAAATATAAACAAGGAAACCATCAAAATTTTAAGCTGAAAAGAAGTATAAGGAAAACAAAAAATTATGAAATGAAAATAATATAAACCAGCATACTGTTACATCACAGAATGGGGAAAACTTTGAAGATACTGAAGGTCCGGAAGGACCTGCAATGCAGTACAAGAAATCTGTGGGTCATCCCAGTTCTGCGCTGGTCCAAAGTAAATATTTTGATTTAAAATTATGTATGGTATTTTCACAAAAACAATTCCACTGGCATTTCAGAAGTCATGACCTGTTGGATTGGTAGTTTCCCCATGTCTGCATCATGAAGTTGAAGGTTAAGGACAAAAATAATTGCCAGTGTATCCCCCCTATTATGTATCATTTATGTATAATAAGCTGGCACATAAATTCAGAACAGTAACAGTAACCAAGAATCCAAATTTATAATGACTTTCTCTTGTAAAAATACCTTCAATGTGGGACTAATAAATGTTAATCTACTGGCACATATTTAGGGTCACCTGCTTTAACAGTGTAGTTATAAATGACAATCATATGGGAAATAATATATAGGTAAGGTGCCATCTAGGCAGGGGCAGTAAAGCATTACAACATGGAGACAAGCTTTCTTTTCAAAATTGCTCAAGCCATGCATGATCACAATAGCATGTAAGCACCCTGTGCTTCTGAGTATTGTTGTCGACTATCCAGCAATGTATTCTCAATAAAAAAGCCACTGCTACTTATGTATAACTCAGGGTGCATGTGAATTAAAAAGGTTGTTAAATATGAAATAACAACCTATCCATGCCTCCCTGTTGAAGAAAATTATAAAGAGACAAGTGATGTGATCTATGCAACACAGGGGCAGATCCAGAGATATTTTCTGACAGTCTTCCAAATTATGTTTGTTAATCCATCCTCCATTTTGACCGTCTTCCGACAGAAAACATTAGATACCCGTCAATGTAAACTTGAAAATCTGACCGTCTTCCGGAAGACCCAGAAGATGGCCTAAATCCGCCCCTGCTACAGACGCCAAAGTGTACAAGATGTGCCTTTGTTTCCATAAATGGCATCACCCAACACAAAACATATATGTATGCATAAAACTACACTATGCACAAACTTCCTACCTTGCCTGGTACCATCTCAACCTTCATCCCTACTGCTTGTGGAATAACTAGGATATCAGAAAAGATGATTGCTGCATCTAAATCTAGTCTTCTAATTGGCTGAAATTAAACATGTAGAATAGTAAACAACTGAAATCAAATTTTCAGTTACAGTGTATATAATATGTAGCATGAATGAGAATCAATAAAAAATATCATTATGAATTGTTTCATGAAGTTAAATAAGACACAGAATCATCGTGCAGTTAATGAAAATTTTAGTCTAGAAAAAACTCTAAATGCATCATTTTATTGAAAATATTAATTTCATAATCATCCTAACACTATGCCATCTATTCTACATTAGCTCACATACCTGTAAAGTTATTTCACAAGCCAACTCTGGTGTTTGGCAGACCTCAAAAAAATCATGTTTGCTTCTGACTTCATGGAATTCTGAAACAAGAAGATTAAATTTAACAATATTGGTCTTATCACCATGCCATAGGCTCTCTATAAAACAGTTTCATCCACAACAAACTAAACTTCATTAGCTAGGGCGTTTTTTTTTTTTTTTTTTTTTCAATTTAATGTAAAAATGAAAATTATACATGTATGAAACATTCAGTACTTCAAACTTGGATAATGAAGATAATGCTGCAGTTTGTTCTTTACAACATACCAGTAGAACTGAATCCCAAACTAATTGGTGTCATAACTAGTTTTACCTGGTAAATATCTCCCAGCTTGCCTCATTGCCCAGACTGGTACCCGTTCTGTTTTCTCTCCTGCAGCAGCTCGTAATAAGAGATCATTTTTTAGTGGGGGGAATGCCTGCAAAGACATTTTTATGAAATATATAGCAAAATATTAACAGTCATGTAGTGCATAGGTGACCCAATGGAGGGCTATTCTCAAGATGACACTGAGCTCAGAAATAACTGTGTGAAACTGACTGATGAAAATAGTGTTACATGATACATGTCACTGTTAGGCAGTCAACATTATTATGTACTCACTGGTACATTGTTATTCAAATACGACCCTTGGGAGTGTTATCAGATAATTATCCAGTACACCTAAATGTGTAAAATGTTAAAATCTCAAGTAAAAGATTTTTTATTTACTTAAACAGGAAATGATCAGTTTAAGGTCGTATTTAATAGATCCGCACTGTGTTATGTTATCTGCATAGAACACATTCAAGCCTTCAGCATAGGAAATTTGTGGTGGTTGGATCCAGTCTTTTTATTTAATTACTTACCAATTATTCATTTTATTTTATTTATTTATTTTTATTTAATTTACTTATTTTATTTATTTATTTAATTACCTCCGCCAAGGGGGTTATGTTTTCACCCCTGTTTGTCTATTTGTATTCTATTTGTTTGTTTGTCATCAACATAACTCAAAAAGTTATGGACCGATTTTGATTAAATTTTCAGGAACTGTCAGAAGTGGGCCAAGGAAGAGTGATTAGTTTTTGGTGGTGATCCGGATCAATAATCAATCAATAGTAATCAAAAATCGCTGCCTTGGCAGAGGTCTGTGCTTTTCTAGTTTATAATTTTTTTTATGAGGGAGTAGGCATTATGTCTCTTTTTTCAGTTAAGTAAATGGAGAATTAAAAAACAAACCTATCAATTTATTACTATCCTAGCACATGATATTGTATGAACAGATTCGTTTTCAAATAGACAAGTTATTTTTATTTGTTTCTTTTAATATCATGGTACACTTAGGTAATGCTTTGAAGGTCCCTTATGAGGTCCTTCGCTTAAAAAACTAATTATGACAGCAGCTAGATGAGCGTTGCAGTGCTTACGAAAAGACAGACACGGCAAACACAGGTGCCGGTGTCACGTTGCTGTGAAACGGTGACATCGCACAGTTTAAGCACCAGTCCAGGGATGGTACACTACCATTTTAGAGAAAGTAAACAATTTCACGTTTACGTTGCTTGCTTTAATTATGAATGACATTATAAAATAGAGATAAAATAAGTGAATTTATATAACTCACCTGTCCGGTGTAGGGGGCTGCCATCTTCACGAAGTTGTGTCTGCTCTGCGGTTTAGTTTCGCATCTGATTACTCCGCCTTTGTGCATTCATTTTTCACGTCATAGCTGTACATATATATATATATATATATATATATATATATATATATATATATATATATATATATATATATATAGCACGTGTTTTATTTTAAGTGTATCTTATCACATTTTGCATACTGAACAAGCTTAAGCCCTCACCCTTCTCTCTCTTTCCCTCTCACTCTCCATGAAAAGCGTTTTCCAGAAATTCTCCAGATAAATCATAAAAAAAATGTTTTGACAAGGACGTTGGAGGAGCAGTTGGAGGTAGAAAATTTTTAGCTTGAGATATTTGCTAGATGTTTAAATAAAGATAGTAGCTGTGATGTTGTAAAGCTCCCCACGCTCCTTCTACAACTTGTGATCTAAACTTAAAAGCAGTTGAGGAGGTCGTTTCTCTTCTGTAGGGTCTACTTTTTTTACCCTTTCTGCCTTTCTCGTTGCGTTACTTGCCTTTTGCGACCTGAGGCTTCAATTGCTGCCACCAGCGAGTCGACTTATGGTTCCTCGTCCTCCAAGTTGCCAAGTTTTAAATTAGTTGGATTTCATTAAGTCCATTAAGAAGCCAATGTACTTTTTCCTTAGACGGCGTTGAATGTTTGTATTTAAAACAGTTTAAAATATAATAGGCCTACTGAAATTAATCTATCTTAATAATTCAATAGATTTGATAATAACAGCAGTAAATACTATTTAAATTGTGACTTATTGGCCAAATTCCACTATTCTCTCTCTCTCAAGCAGCCCGGTCTCAAACTTATTATGACGATGCATACTAGAAAAAGTATTATGGAAAAAAAGTAAGCTCATGACACAGATCACGGGATTCTTATTAAAACGTGCCATAAATATGGACAGTCGCCTGTATTGTGGCTGAAATTATCTTAATCAGCGAGTTTATAGGTGTGACAGCTTATTTTGTGTGCTCATTAGTTGAGAAAATACCAGTGCATTGTTTATCATTTACTACTCATGCGGGGCCGT
>NW_019775969.1:0-51602 GCF_001039355.2 Lingula anatina
ATTGTCTGAATTTCCTCTTGCTGGATCCATTATTGCCGTGAGCAACGCCAGAAGGACATTTTAAATGCCTTTAAAAGGGAGAGGTTGGTCATTTTTAACCCTGGACGATATATTTTACCTGTGCAGGTCATAGAGGTGGACCTTACACCTGTGTCCCGACTGAAAAGTGAGTTATGTTGGATGCAGTGCAATTTATTGGGAGTCTTACGTGTTATGTAATATTCAAAAGGGTTTCTACGTAATAAAATTAAGTGTACTGTAAGACAACATTAATTTTATCTGTAAGTGGTTTCTTATTCATCATTCCAACAACAGGCAGTGTAAGTAGAAAATGTTTATTCAGTGAAATGGCAAGAATAAATAATAATAATAATACTTTTCTTTAGTTTAAACATATAGTATATATAAAAATAACATTGATTTGATTTCACGATATTTTTGACTCAAGTGTAAAAGTGGCCCAATCCATATATTAAGACAAGATTAACCATGATTTATGTGATTCTGAAATGATTGGCAATAATTTGTTCCCAGTAATGGTGACATCTTATTCAATGATTTATGGGGTGTCTATGTCAGACAAGGACAGTTACATACTTATGTTGTAACTGCAAACATGAAAACAAGAAAATCTACTTACAACTAACTGGAGTGAGATTCGTAACAGAAGTTACAATTAACTGGAGTGAGATTCCTACAAAGTTGTGAAAGTGAAATTTTACTGAACAAGTATCGGTTAACAAAATCATAGTAGTCCCCTTCAAGATTTCAGTCATAACAATTACTGTTATGTAACTGAGACACCAGATTGTTGGTGTATAAAAATCCTGTTAAATAATGACAAATGAAATGACTGAAAGAGGTTTTAAATCCATCACCCACACTCTCCTTCTTACAAAAAAATTGTACTCAGGAAAAAACAGACCTACAATTAAAACAAATACAAAACTCCTGCACTTCTCTTGAAATACTGGTGTACGATGATATGCATAATGACGGATGCCGTTTTAAGTACAATTACGGCTCCAGAGTCTACTTTCCAAAGTGTAACAAGACACTTGTGATGGTCCTTGTGACACAGCAGCTGATGGAAGGAATATTGCTTTTATGGCAGGTCTCATGGTGTATGAGTGAGTTGGGATTTATAGAACGATATACATAAATATATATGATATACATGAGTATATAAAACCAATGGCCTACTCTGCTTCCAAATCAAATCTACTTGTGCTAAAGTTTCTTGGTCCCTTTTCATGATCACTATGGCAAGTTGGCAACGATGTTTACATCGCTCTCAAGTTGTTTGTTCAGGTCTCAACTGATACAGCTCATAGCGCTGTACACATTTTTTTTCTACATTAAACATGAGAAACATCTATTTCCTGTCAAAACAAGATGACTGAATTTCTCACATCTGGTCTTGATGGCCGTACTTAGTGTCAACTCTAATCTCCACTCTTTTCTTTTCATAGAATGACAATGTGGGGAATATAAACAGGTTTTCATGTGATTGGGTTATTTTGCTCAAGAATCCTCTGTTCTCCCCGCAGACAACCTAAACACACATTCCAAAACTTAACTTGAAAGCCAGTTCTACCAAATTTTGTTGTGCTGAATCTTGAAAGCAGACGTAAACTTCTCTGGGGTAAGGATCGAAGAAGAGACGCCTAAAATTTAATAAATAAATAAATTAGACAATTAAAAAAATTATTTTGACACAGCAAAACGTTAATAAAATTTTAAAACATTAATTTGAAAAAAAGCAGTATTTCAAAAATTTTTTAGTATTTTGGAAAAAATAAAACTCTGCAGACACGTACCCGACAACCCAGTATGTTAATGACGGTGCCTCTTTTTTCTTGTCAGTACGACTCTCTGGGGAACACCTGAACAGCACACCATGTTCTTTGACATCTATCAAGGAAGTGTCCTCACCCAGACGGCTCTTGATACCCTTGGTTTCTCTCTCCTGAAAGGAAGACAGTACACAGTATAGTCATTAATCATAATCACATAGGAATCAGTCCTCAATGTACAGGTGGTTAATAAGTACTAATGATTAATGATGATGGGAACCTTTCATTAAGTTTTAATGTTAATGAGAAATACCACAAGAAATTCTTGGCAGCTTCTTAGCACAACAAAAACTGTCACAGTATTGCATACAAATGATAATTATCTTAACCCATCAATTGATAAGATGAGATATTAGTGAACCAGTTCATACTTTGATCATGAATTTTTAAACTTGATCAACAGTGTTTCATTTCTTGGGACTGATGATGCTTATTACTGTAAAACACTGCGCAGCATCATGTTCCCTCTCCATAAGAGCCATTCCATGGTGACCTCCCCACCCCCCATAAACTTTTTGGCAAATTTCTACTAGTTTAATCAAACAGAACTTGGCGCACTAGTGAAAGTACTAATTCTATTTTAATTTTTCATGGAATATGAGAGACGAAAAAGTTATACATTAAGGAAGGGGGAGGGAGATATTACACTAAAACTACACAGTGTGTATTGACCTCATTTATATCATGTCAAACCCTATACACCTAACACACCCCAGTCAACTAAAACCCTACCTTCGCCTTGACTGCCTTCTCAAAGACCTTCCTGATGATGAGGCAGCATGCGTGGAAGTTCTGTACCAGCTGAGAGTGAAGGGCACTGCCCTCTAGGTCACTGACCTCTGCCCCAGTGGGGCACACATACACCCCCTCCATGCTGTCCAAGTGCAAGTAGTGGAACAGTGTGTTGTCAAGGCCAGCGGTCATTCTGCAATGGTCAAACCAAATTGTCTCTTTAGGATTTGTATCTCATAATGATGATCAGATACTAGCTCAGAGTCTATAATAATCTGATACAATTCTAATTGCAGTAAATCTACCAGGACTATTATAACGTTTTTTTGAGTTTTTTGTCATTTTTAGTCCTTATATGTCCCTCAATAAAAAAAAAATTCCTTAAAAGTAAAACAACAAAATATTCAACAGTGGATCAAGCTGGTATATCTGTAGCTTACTTGACTGAATCCTGTCGAAGGAGGTCCCTCCTCATCCCAGACATGTCATAGGCACCTGGCATGGTTCTGCTCTTCTTGCCAGTGTTCTGAAACAAAACAATTCTCTTGAAAATAAGACATACAGCTTTACTTACTGCATTACATAGATAGTCAAGGTTTTTCTGCTTAGGCATGTTAGCATGTTAGGTGTATTTTTGGTATAATGACTAATGCACATCTTTATATGACTTACAGGGTTTGTCTTTATGCAGTGATTTACAAAACAACACAAAACATTGAATCATACTAAAATTCTATAAAACAGCAATTCTTCACATTCTATCACACATTTCCAAATATCTATAAAAATGTTTTTCCTTTTTTTTTTACTTCACCTGACCTACCATCCTTAACCAAGAATTTCTATATTTGAAAAGAGAATTTGACACAATGGACATAAACAAAAGCTCAAATTTAGTAAAAGTTACATTTCTCTAAATCATGAACAGATATAAAATGGTACCTTGAACAGCTGGTTGCTGCCTCCACTGCCCCCAGAGTCCTCAGAACCAGCAGACGGCTTGCGGTCAAATGTCCGGTTCATGACAGGGGTGGACCCCTCACTGGTGTCAAATGACTGGGTACTGTCACCATCAGACTCTGAAAGTAAACATCACCACTGTCTCAATACAGTTACCTACTGATCCAGATAGTCAACATATTCTGCAAGGTGTCACTTTGTTTTAAGACATAACATGAACTTGGTGTCTAGTACAGGGCATTTCTATTAAGATGAAACTTCATTTATGATTAAAATAGTAAAAACAAAGCCACTTGGACAAATAACATAGTGAAAAACCAAAATATGTCAAAATTTCACACTAAAAAAAAAATTTTTTTGAACTTCATAAACCCTGTCCAATAATTTAAATTATCTAACATCATAATTGCACTGAATGTCTATCAGTATCATTTTTTTTTTTTTTTTGTATCAGATTCAGCTGGAACATTCACGGTTAGACATTTAAATGAGCATCACTGGTCAATACCTGTTCTTGACCTGTCCAGCAGAGGACTAGGCTTTTTATTCTTCAGTATGGACTCTGGTCCCTGAGATTTCTTGCTGACTGGGGAAGCACCTAGAGCACAGAGCAGGTCACACAACCCAGGGTTAGTGAAGGAAAAGCACTGCCACCAAACACACGATATATATTTGAAGTTTACGCTCCATATGTTCTTCATGTTAGAATAAATAAATAAATATAGAAAAGAGGTACCCTTGACTAGAATTAAGAGATTATCATAAAAAGCTATCTGTTTTCAGTAAAAAAAAAATAAATTAATAAATCAGTCCTTTGACAGTCTAAACTGTTTGGAAAAAGATCCATAATTTTAACTGAAAGCTTGAAGAACTTAATATGCTGGAGATAAATATGTTCAGTGTATGATACTGAAAGCTGTGTACTTTTGCTACATAATAAATACCAAAAGCAAAATCAAATATGTAAAATATGATGATATATAATGTTATCATTCAATGAACAAAACATAAAACTTGATTGATTAAAAATACTCTAGTTTTTTTTCCCCACATTATCTGTTCATCTGCATTAAACAGAGCTATTTATCAGTGTTAAGGTATACAAAAAGACACATGCAATAAGGCCGTAAATTGCAACCTTATGACTTGGATGTCAAAACAAGGCCTAGATAGCATGGAAACCACTTTCTTGCACCCAGACAGATTCTGTGGAGACATAACGTTTTGCTGTGCATACAGACAAATAAATTACTGAGAAAAATGTCTGTTCATTGAATGATTAAATCATCCCCCCATGTTTGCTTATGAAAAACAGGTTACATCAACCTGCAGTGAGTCATATCTCAGGGGGCCATGGTAGATTGAGATATGCCACAATGTAGTTTGATACAAACCTGTACCTAATAAGTAAACAAGGGATAACTAGCTGTGGAGCATATACAAGTAAATATAAGCATAGCTTCCAGAAAAGTATACTACCATTTTGTACAAAAGACCCAAGGGAGAATTAAGAAAACTGACTTCTCATGTGTGATCTGTTTTATGCTCCTCCTACCTGCTTTAGTGCCTGCTTTGGCATTTTGTTGACTGGAAGCACCTTTATTACCCTGGAGCTGCTGGTCTGCAGTGATCAGGGCGGGGAAAGATGGAGAGTGAAGTCTGTGGAAGATGAAGAGATGAGAGTATATAGAAAAACCATGTTATGATTAATGATTACATCTTATGATGTATATTCCGTATTCCATGCACTTTTCTATAAATCCCATTCAACAAAGTTGACTCAATATTTTGACTTGGCTTGAAAAAAACATAAAAGCTGTATGGTTTAATCAGAAAAAAAGGTGCCAAATGACCCAAGTTGGGCCACAGCATTGTAACCTCAGTACAAGTAGATCTCATCATCAACACATACAACATGCACTCCAAACCCAGTGTAATGTTCCTATAAGAAACTCCATTCTACATTCAATTTTGAACCATAAACTGGTCCAGATGTGTCCTGTATGAGCACACATGTCCCTACCTGGCCTCACACTGTCCAGCCATGTCCAGTGTCTCCAAGTGGAGCAGAGTGGCCCTGGCCTGGTCAACAAAGAAGGGGTCAGGGGTGGGGTGACCCTCAATCCTGGAAAATTGGGAAGAAAAACTGATAAGTTTCTTACTAAGAACATTCTTTAGTGTTGAACAGATTGAGATTGACTTTTTTGAAAAACTCCAGGGTGTCATTTTATGCAAATCACTTTAGGATTTCAGACAATAATCTGGAGACTTTAGGGGAAAATGTACATGCAGAAAATTTTTACCATTCCTCGCTTTCCTGAATAAGAACATGAAGAGAGTAAAGGATGTTAATTTTTTAAGTTTTTTCTGAGACTCATGATTTTTTTAAGTTGTGGTCCAGGTGTTTGTAAGGCAAACCATGTTTTATGTAGGTAAAAATTAATATTTTTACACCATAAAGAATTTAAGTAGTGATATCTTACCAGCCAGCACATCCTCCTGCCTCTAGCAACACACATATCAGACTGTGTTTCTGGAACAACAATTACATCCCTTTATGTATCATTCTGACCACAAAAACCTTTGTTAAATACAAATAAATAATTACAGTGTAGAACAGTTTCAAAAAAAGAATCTTCACAAGTCTATTATAAATAATTACAGGGTTTCAACATATGTTTGACATGTTTCAAATATAAAGAAAGAATCAACCTACAGAGCAATCAAGCAATACGCTACTACTAACTGTCATCTCGAAAGTAGCACAATTGGTGAACTCACCAGTCCCACCACCAGTAAAAACCACCTTGCATCTGGTTCCGTATAACCTGGAATTAAGGGGTCTGTCTGCTCATGACAGCGCCGCGTGGGGAACACCTCCTTCCAGACAACCACTTGCCCCACCTGGTGTTCAGATGATAACGCCAGCAGGCAGTAATACTTGGTGTATAGAGCGATATCCATGAAGTCTTCTTTGTGTAGGTGGTTGGCTATCAAGTAACCCTGAAGTCAATACAAAGACAACTGCATTATTATGCCAGCCCCAGCAGGCAGAAATACTTGGGTAAACTGTGAATATCCAGGGAGATGTCTTAGACTAAGAATTGATAATCAAGACACCCTTGAGAACGGATAAAAATATCTGTAGGATGGTTTTACTATTATGAAAAGGGAGTCGATACGAAATTTTGTCTTGTACTGCTCATTCCTAATCTCTTTAATTCATCTATCTTAAATTAGAATATTTTACTGATGAATTAACCATTTTTAAAAAGGTAAAACGACAGTAAAGAAGAAGATTGTGGCTGTACTTTGAACTGATGGAAAATATGAATGAAACAGGGGTGAAGGAATACTGTCAGTACCTTATAAAACAGACAGGACCCCAAGATGGTGTAACTTCTTCTTCTGTCATAGTAGCTGTCAGACTGAAAAGTTAAAGATGGAAACATACAAAATTTAGAAGAATAAATGTATCGAATAAGGTTGCTTATTCCATGCATTAACATGGGTTCTACCCACCTTAAAACTTTGCATTGCAGGCATAATTTTAAAGTTTATAATACAATCAATACACATATCTTTATTAGGTTATTATTTTTACTAAAATATTGGTAAACTTATAACTTCTCACCATCTCAGCAAAATCTGCTGCTTCTAATTCACTAAGGCTGTTGCTTATGTTGACTTTGGGTTCATCTGGCAGGTCCAGCCACCTGACTCCAGGCAAGGTGTCCAGGAAGCCATCTTGTCCTGTCTCCATACACTTCATACCATGCTGTCTCAGCTCCTCATTTAGTAGAACCCTCTGGAACAGGAGGCTGAAAAAATGGTCCAGCTTTTCTTGGTGCTCTCTCGGAACAAAAGCACTGAAAATATAATGAGACGAATTATTTGATAAATATGTAAAATATGCAGTAATTTAAAAGAACAAACTTGGAACCATTAATATTTATCTTGGACATTTAATAGATGTAAAGCAGAAGTAGATTTAGGGGTGATTGATGCATTTAAACCTTTACATCATTTTTACAAGAATATTCCCTGTATTATCACGTTTAATTCTTAATCTCAATCTTAATCTACAGGGATATTTTATCAATTAAATAAAAACCAGTCTTAAAGTTTTTCTCCTTACCCTCTTAGAGATCCATACAGCACCTTCATCATCCTGACAGTGTCATCCACTACATGGTTTAGTTGCTCTGCAGGCACTCTGAAATTGCACTCAACAAAGTTAGTCTAGCATATACTTTTATTTTTGAACAGCAGGGTTAACATTATTATTAAAATTACTTTAACATTAACAAAGAAATACTTGTCTTGAAGGTAAGTTATAAAATCATGATACCAATTTGTCAACCAATATAACTAAACACAGCATTACCTGTTAGCAGGTACCCCTATAATCAAGACTTCTCTGCCTTGTTTGGAGTATCCCACATGGATTAGCTGGCCTTCAACCAGAAGAGTAGAACTGAAATTTATAATAAATGTGTCGATAAGCAAAATGTAGGCATCTAGTAGTTTTGAGTAATATAATTTAAAATCTATTTCATACATACTTTAAATCATTTTGCTTATCTCTAGCTTAGGTATGGCAAACTATTTTTCAAGTTTGACAACCAACCACTTTTTTAGCATTAATACAGTAATTTCTCCTTGAAACAATAAAGCAAACAATTCTACTTCATTTCAGAGAGAGATAAGCCTTAAGGGATTAATCTGCTTACTTTTTGGCACTGTTATTTGTGACATCAACCAGCATGTGGCACAGAGTGATGAACAGCCCCCGCACCTGGACCAGTTTGTTATCCTGTCTTGGAAACTGGTACACTATATCCTCCTGAAGAGTGGCAAGTTTAAATTATAAACAATTAAAATTAGGGATATTTTGTGGATGTATGTGTCATTGTAAACTTATAGCAGAAAATAGCCAGCTTAAGTTATGGAGAATAAAAATATATTAGATATTCATCTTATCTATAATTTATAGACACATTTATAAACAAAATCCACTCTTTTTTAATAATTTGGCAAGAGATAAATGAAAGATGAACAGATGGGGGAAGACAACGTTGCTTTAGTGGTTATTTGAGCCAGATGCCTTTACCTTCTCTCTCATGCTGTCAGAGCTGCCCTCTAGTGTTAAGTACATTGCTATGTGAGGTACATTCTTGAACTGTGGTATATATGCACCCAGTCTCTCCCCACTGACCAGCTTGACCAAGTGGTCAGTTGCATCATTGGTCTTTCTGGCCAGAGCTGGTCTGGACGGAAAGTCAATGGCCAACTTTTGAAGGGTTAGTTTGACCTGGAAGAAAGGTTGGTTAATATTAAGTATAAAATTATTTTCATCAATTCTCCAAGTTTTAAAAGTAAGAAACAAATAGACTTGCTTGCCCATCTCAGTGATAACATATAAAGCTGCAACTATACTCTTTGGTAGGGTTTGTAATCAAAAACAAATTAAACAATGGCTGAAATGATTTACTTTAAATTTTGTAGTTCATGTAATGTTGACCTTTTTTTTTTAAATAAACTTAACTTATTTTTTGTTTCAATATATCAATTAAATTTTATTCTTAACTATAGAACTTCAACAAATACATAACAAACACATATAGTGCTTGAATAAGGCCAAACTTGGGAGTGTACCTGTAAAAGATAAACTGACCAAACTGCCAGGTAGCATTGATTGTGTAGCTAACTTACCTGTGTTGGTCCCTGTATTGTAGATATCACTGTATCAATGGAGTCAAAATCAACATCTAAATCATTGACTTTCATCAGCCAGTCACCTGAAAATAGACAAAAAAAAACAACTTCTTATGTTGTATACATCACCTCAGCATGTCCACGGTATATACTGTACCTTTAAGTATATTTTATTTACTATATTGGTTATACTTGAAAAGGGTTCTTTCTTTTTTTAACTTACAGAAAATCCGGTGAAACAGGATCTTATCTTATTAGCTTAAAAGTAATGTTACATAACAGTTGGAATATCATTCTAATATTTTCCTGCAAGAGTAACACAAATCTACTCATGAATTATTTATTTTACAAAAAGTTAATAAATCAACAAAGTTTAACAATACATACAACAGTTAGCAGGTCTATCCTACCTATCTTAATGTGTCCACACTTAATGGCTTCCCCCTCGGGGACCAGCCCCTGCACCATGATCCTGGTATCCCTGACCCCAGGGCCTCCATTCTCCACACCATTCCTCATTGGCTGACTGTCAAAACTCCCCGGGATAATCCCAAACACTGTCTCACACAGGGTGGCCCTACGGCCATAGTTGTGTCTCCCTGGCTCCACATTGATGTAAACTTGTCTCCACAGCCCCTGTCCCACTACAGAGTCCTGGAATGTGACACTTCTAGGGGGAGTGCTGGTGTTATTGGGTTGAACGTTGGCGTGACCATTGAGGTCATCCTTTTTCTTGAGTCCAATAAAGCCTTTGATTTTCTTTATAGAAGTCTTTTCTTTTTGTTTTGCAGATCCATTTGTTTGTGCTGAATTCACTTCGTGTGAGTTTATACCTGAAAAACCACAAAAGATTACGCATCTTAATACAAAACTAGTAGTTAAATAATATTTCACCATGAACTGCATACATATTATGTCTTTCAGATCAATTACAAAATCTTCATTCTGATTCCCATAATATCAAATGTATGCTTAATCTAATCAATAATACAAGTAATGCCTAACATCTTGTAATTCAGCTAATGAAAATTCAAAACATTTTTTCGAAATTCACCAGTGATTTTGTTTTTAATTTTAATTTTAATCTATCTTAAACTATGTAGCTATTTGGCTAGAGTGGACCAAGACAGTGTTACTGGCCTTTTCTCTGGTATTTGAAATACCTCTACCTGTGTTATTGTGACCGTTTATATGAAGAGGCTGATGACTTGTGAACAGTGCCTCTTCTCCCTCAGGTGGTTCTACATAGAACAAGTCTCCTTTCTCTCCAACTTTATTTGCCCAGGCTGGCTCAAAACTGCTGTAATATAAAAACATATATCTAAATTGAGCATGTTTGTTTACTTGTGTTTACTCTTACTGTTTATAGACAAATGTCCCATATTGTAAGTTTATTTGCCATTAGTTGGCAATAAATTGGTGTAAGAAACATGAATTGAACTTTCAAGGAAAATTGCAGCGGATACATCTGTGAGGATAAAGGTACTGATTGGCAGTCACTTTGGTCTAAGAACACTCCAATCTTATATCACCACATTGTAATATATCACAGTGTGTTACTTGCCAGATACTTACACTGCTTTCAGAATGCTACAATATTCTTCAACAATACCAAAATCTGCAATCTTGAACCCATTTTATAATAATATATGTGTATAATGGGTCCAAGATGCAATCTATAAATCTTTCTGTTACCTTGTTTCTCAACACAAAACACTAAATAGCACTTAATGTTTAGGATACTGAACAAAGTTCAAATAAACACAATTGAAATAAACCACTGAAGTTACTAAGTCGATTACTGTCGTCTCGATGTGTCTTTTAGTTTTAATGTTGAACAAATTGCATTCAAAATTAAACGATGCACACGTATTCGCGGCACTGTAAGCAAGTACTTAAATGGGTGATATCATTTTTGTCCAAATGAAAATATGTGTTTTTGACACATGGTTATTGCTGGCGGTATTACAAAGCCAGACAGACGCACTGATAAAACGAATGGCATTCCAAAACAAGTTGACATACTCAGAAAAATCATCATCGGTGTAAGAGGACCAGCTATCTTCCTCATAATCATCGTCGTCCACGATTTCTTCTCCCTCGTCTAACGGGCCATAGTAATCGCGCGGATATGACCTAACAGCCATTGCATTCAAAGAAGCAATTACATTCAAATGGATTTTACTGTCACTTCAAACTTTGTAAAAAGAGCACCTTCTTCCGCCATCTTGTTTACATCCGGGCACTTGGTAGTTTAGGTCAAAGCTAGCCGCTAGAGGTCAGTATTTGACAGAATGTTGACACGCCCTCAACAGTAACAAACAAAGCACAAACGTACGCACGTTTAGTTCTAAGAAAACGCCTGAACCAGAAAACTATTTTGCTGAACGTGCCAGAAAACATTGAACAAAATATCTCGTGATGGATAAAGGGAGAGTGTCTATATCTTGGGCCCTTAGTATAATCAGGGAATTATATCGGATATAATTAGATAAACTTACTGCATGGATCGCAGGGAATTAGAAAAATACATTGTAGCAGGCTACACTAAAAAGTCTAAAAAATCAATCATCAAAATCGCAATCTGTTATGTTTTTAAGAGGGTGCATTTGCGTATGGACGTCCGCCAGTTTTTTTTTTTTTCTTCTTCTTTTATTATTATTTAAAAGGAAACGCTTCAGTTTTACAACAGAGTGGAAATACACACACACACACACACAAAGAAAAAAAAAAAAAAGGGAAAAATCTGTCGAATTTTATCATTCCTAAAATCACGATAAATTGAAAAGTAATAAAACAGATTTCTGGAACAGAATTAGGTGGAATAAAATTTGAGAGACAATTGTAAAGCAGTGTGGTTGATTACGAAGAGTATTTTAAAAGCAAAGGCCTAGTAGTGCTGTCGGGATCAAGAAGAAACATAGGAAAAGGCATTAATCTGGAATAATCACACAGGGTAACCATCTTGCAAGCAATTAAACCCATTCATGTGAACTCCACAAATTTTTCCGATTCTATAGTTTTCATGTCTTATTCCATCACGCCATGATTTTCAGAGTTCTCATGGGACGGCAGCTTACCTCTAGTATGTGAGCCCTGTCAGTGTTCAACTGTTCATAAACGGCTAGTAGGCCTACTGATGTAAGAGACGAGCCTCTAGCAGACACCGAAAGTAAATGTGACCTATTGTTAATGACATGTTCAACAATAGCACTATATATTAACTGGTAAGCACTGGAATATGCCTTTTAAGTTTAAAATTCAAAACACATGGTGATCTGTTGGGATCGTAAAAACACACTTTAATTCTTTAATTTTAACCAAACAAAGTATGAATGAAAAATGCAGTCAGGGAAAAAAAGAAAGGGATAGTCAAAGAAAAATGTATTGGAAATCACCACTTTCATTGATCTGTGTACCTTATTCGTCCAAGTCTAAAGCAATGTCATATATATATATACATACATAAATAACGACTTAAAAATGGACAACAAAACTGACATGACAAATGTTAAAATGAGTGATGCTTGATGACAGAAAAGTCATGCATTCAATTACATCAACATCCGTTTTCTTTCAAAACTCCAGGCAAAAATGTTGCGTCAAGCCACAAAAGACGGTACATATACAACGCTTGATACCACAACTATGTTCAAATCCAGCAGGTCAAAGGGTGGGTTCCCGCTAAACTGATTTTTCAGACAGACCAAATATTTATTCAGAGCTCATACGTGAACTAAAACATAACCCGGTACCGTTTATTTCAATGCCGTGCTGTTTAGATACTTTGGCTAATGGGCCGGTGTGCAGAGACTTGTTGTTGCCTTTAGATTAAACAAAGAATATCATATCAAATATACAGGAAAATCAATGTTATGTGAAAGTGAAGTAAAAATCTCTCTCTCTCTCTCTCTCTCTCTCGTCAAATCAAATTCAAACAATTTACTACCCTATAGAAGAAAAATCAGTTTCATTTTTGCCTGACTCTCTCCTTTTTATAATTTGATTATTACTACTATTCAGAAATAAACTCGCACGCAAGTAAAGGTCAAAGCCTCAGTAATTTGCACATATTCACATATTATTTTGGCGTTCTATCCTGCGGAAACAAAACTGCCACCTGCATGTCAGTTTGCTATTTTCTATGTTATTCTGGGAGGTCTAGCTAAAATGCTAGGGGCGTCTTCAACATTGCTAACAAGAATAAACTAACTGGTTGATCCCAATTGCAGCTAGTCATCCCTAGAACACTTACACTTGTATTGAATGTCACACCTGAAGACTTTTTCAAGTGACATTTTACAGTAACAGGTGTGCGATCAAACTTCCTTTAGTACTTTGCACATGGACATTTTTTACAGGTCATTCATATCATTATCTAAAAGGTATTTTGCTAAGGGTCACTGATCACTGTCTTTTGTGATGACAGAATCAAAGGTGATCAATGTGACATTGCTTGCAAAGGCTGAGAAAAATTTTGCGATATACTGCTTTAAGTTAAATTTCACTGCGCCAAGAAATTAACGATAGGTACATGTAGGCATAGTTTGCAGATTTGATAAAAAAAAAAAAAAATAGACGCCAAGCAAGAGGCCTAAGGCTTTACCTAAAATTCCTAACCTTATTGCCTTGTTTTTAACAGTATAGGCCTACTTATAATCTTAAAAACAGCTTGAAATTACTGAGAATTTCCCTTAAACAGAGACCGCGGCTCCTGGATACCTTAATACTTAAGTATATTATCTGATCTCAGCAAAACCAGAAAATAATATTAAGTAAAAAAAAAAAAAACAGTGTGAAAGGAAATTATATTCTTCTCGTTTAGATTCTTTTTCACACGTTCCCATTTCACAATTATGAAAAATACGTGCAAAACATGGCAAAGCAAGATGGCGACTGGTCGGTTCGTCGCTACACGGCGGTTGAGACAGGGGCTACTACTAAGGTGGCAATGCTTCACGTTTAACCACAAATAGACGGGGTCCGCACCAGGCAAGGTCAAATGTCCTCCTTTAATTGACAAGGTGGACAATTTTAGTGGGGAATTTGGCGTTCGGTTTTGACAGAGGTCAAACAGAGGGGCTGATTGAACCACGCAGAATGCTCGATGGATCAGTGGGCTGTGATCGTTGGACGTCCCCTACTGAGTCCTTCGGTGCAAAATTTCCCAACTGTTTTAAGAAAACAATGATCTTTGCATGTTCTTTTGTTCAAATCGAACTCAGCTTTTCCTTCACCTTCTAAACTGAATTCGATACCGAGGATGAGTTTGCACAGACATCCTTTTGTTACTAGCGATCACTGGTCACGCTACCGACAAGACCCTTTTGATAAAACGAATGATCGACCTGTGCGGAAGAACACGAAAATTTTTCTAATCGAAATATGGCAGGACAAAAGTGCTGTAAAAAAAGATATAACTAACAATGTTTAACCCATCACACACATATATATTTGAACTTGGACCTAAATAGAGAAGGCCTTCTCTATTTAGGTCCAAGATTTGAAGTAGAATACCGTGTTTGAAGCAGAATGAAAAGACTGAATGAGGCTTATCGCATTAAATGAGTGATTAATTCGTTGAAAGAAGCATATCTATAGATGCTGTCAAATCCGTAACATAGTGATACATGCGTGCTGATGCACAGACACCTCTGTGTCAAAATGAAATAATGAGCCAGAAATGAGGCAGAAATTCGACCAAATGACTTTATCACTAGAAAGGAAATATTTGATCAAAGCGTTTATAGACCTCACGTACAGCTGAGGTTTTGAAATAAATACAACAAGCCTGAAGACTGCAATGAATAAACACGAATCCCTTGAATGAATACGGACATTTACGCCATTAAACTCATCGCTTACACAGTTGAAGTATTCGATTCAGACTAGTCAGGATTAATGACGCAGAATCTATACAAATTCACAGCCTATCCAATAGTGCATAACTATCCATGACTTACCACTCATCTCATGTGCAATTAGTTTGTTGTCGCCGTGTAGTCCCTACATAATGGGTTTGTCAACCTTTCCCTATCATTTCAACAGTAGCCCGATAAAACTACGCTCAAAGATCTATTAGTCTATTTGTAAATCACTTAGCAGAAGGGTATCGGGGGATGATTGGAGTGGGGCGTGTGTATTGCTAAGTGCAAACCAGGTGCTTCATATTGATAAGATCCGTGATCATCGTCACACAGACCTGGCCTCAGTTATTCAGCGATTTTTTTTAACATTTTCTTTTTCAAAAATGAGATGTTTGCAACAGATGTGGGTAGCTACGTTCCTATGGGTGTGCTTACTAGTGTGCCCCCATACATATATTATTGATATACTTTAGACATACCTACATGATCGCAGATGACCAAATACACCTCTCTGGACTGCGAAAAATTATTGGCCAATAATTACTCTATAGCAGACAAAGAAGTGGAAAACTAAATACAATTATCCTCAAGATCACATATTTTGGGTTAGAGAGCACTATCAAGGTCAATTATACAATAAATACAACGTAAAAATCATCAAAATAAGATCTCACGGCGGAGAGATTACAGTTTACACAACTGTGAGATTGCCTTAAAGGTGAAACCACAGTGACATTCAAATCGAAATGCTTGGACGCACTGCTAAATAAATGTCAAAAGTTTGGCTTCGCAGTTCGCCTCACCCTGAAGTTTAACATTTTCACACAAAAACAGACACGCAAAATATCAAATTCAAATTTTCTAGCTAGTTTAAGCACGAACGTAAATTGGCGTCCTTGGTTTAAGTTTTCTCATTCCGTTTTTCAGCAAGAGAAATTTTGCTTGCAGAGAACACGAAGACGACCTATTTCACATGTCGATACGTCGAGATCCTTTGACATTAAGGTCAACTGTATTTAAGATAATGAAGTAGGAGCGCGAACCCATACCTTTGTGGCCTGCCAGGTGCCTATCTTTATCGATATCATTACTGCCAGTATGCTGGTATGTAACCATGGTTACTAACGGTACCATCAAAACAGAAGTCAGTCTTAGTTATGAATTTTGAGGACAGTATAGTTTGACAAATCGTGCACACGAACTTTCAACTGATATGATATCTAATCATTCAATGTGTCACGTAATAAAGCTATCTTATTCTCTATATACCCTATTGAAATGTGCCATGTCTGTTGAAGTTCACATAAAATTCTGTCAACGTGTTACTGTAAATCTGAGAAATCAGATTTGCCTGAGAGCGACGAGTGAACCGCTCATAAACTATGCGTGTAAATCGGCCTAACACTTTCATTATTACCACCAAGGCACGTTCCGGTTTCTTCTCATATCTCCATATTGGTATTATCTTGATATATTAACATTTAATCATCGGTCATAATACTCTGATACAGCACGGGTCATATCACTGTCATATTACTAGTCTGCTACTGGAAGAGCACTGGAGCCCCACAGTGAACCCAGTAACTAGAAGTAAGATTTGGAATCACTTGGTGAAAACACGTGAAAAATTCAGTGATTTTGCCATTAGTTATTATCGCTTCTGTATTATGGGTTTTGTGTAATGCACATGCTGGTGCCGACTAATTAAGTCTCTAAATTAAAAGCAGGAATATATGTAATGTGCTTACAATGACAATAAATTACCTGCGTTATGCTGAAATTGTAGGGCGGTCTGCATCACCAATATGTATGATCACATTATTACTCATTATAGTATACTTACAATACCGCCAGCCTGATTTCCTTTATCCGCCCAAGCATACTATCCCTCTTAATGAAAGGGATATCTCACTTACCAATTTGTATCTTAAAAATACTGTAGCAGAGGATGAATTTCATTTTTTAGGGGCGTGTGTGCAGTGATTTTGTTTGCATGGATCTCTTTCTCTCTCTGTGTGTGTGTGTGTGTGTGTGTGTGTGTGTGTGTGTGAGAAGAGTGAGTGGGGTGGGGGCTTTTTCATCTTGTTTTTTAGGCCTCTTAATACTTTATCATAACATTTCATGTTAACACCCTTAGTTTTGGGAAATTACAGCGACTCTCTTCATTTCCATCCCGCTGCGCAGACTTTGCCCAGCACATCAGCAAAAATAGCTGAACTTTTCGCTTTACTTTTAACTCAGGGTACCCGGCGCGTGCTTGTATTACCACCGTTGCCTTCAGCAGCACTGCAATCCTATAAAAAGCGCTATCAAAAATTGGAAAAAGATTCGAGCAATTACAGGCACGCTAACGTCAGTCAAAATACCCGAAAGGGTGGAGAGGGTTATAGAACTTCTGACATCTTGCTACAGACGTCGAAGATTGAACTAAAATTACTTTCGCGTCGTGTTTCATCTGTACATACATGTCACCGTTTTTGTGCCAGTCACAGTGTTGTACTGCTATTGTTGCAGCTGCTATTGTTACTGGTCGTTTTTTAAACACTGCATCTGTTATTACTGATTGACGATTCAAGCTTCCAAACTCTGCACCATTGCTATAACCATTGCATGTTAGACAAGACTATCTAATACTCCCAAGTCTACACCCGTTATAATTACCTGTTAGCTAGTATAACACAGATATCATCAAAATCGTCATAATCCTTTTTTGGATTCTGAATATCTGTTAATCCACCAAACATCATGGGTCTAAGCTACAGCACGGCTCTCATTGTGACACTGTCCTTCCATTGCCACTGGTTGGTTTACTATACTAGAACACGGTCCCTACGCTACTGTCTCTCCCTCCACCACCTAGATATGTCGGCCAGTTCGGAGATAGTGAAGGAGGTGGTGGAAGATTAATCAAGTAGATCCGATTCAGTCTGTGAGTGAGATGAATGGGGCACGTGCCCGTCGTGTGGGAAGGCTTAGCTACGCGTTCATTTCGACAGATCTTGCACAGCGTAAATTGCGCGTGATTTTTCTCCCCCTCTGTAGTTGCTGGTTATTCTGTAGGTTTTCTTTTTTTGTCCTCCGCCTCCCTCAGCGCTCGTCTTATCACCGCTGCACTTGTGCTTGCGTCTCACTGGCTCTGCGATGTCATGACGAACGCTGCCAGCCTCGCAAACAAAACAAATCAGAAAAAAAACTTTGAAGCAATGACACAGTTTTGCTGTTTGTTGCCTATTCTCTTCCGGCGGACAGACGCTACACGTCAATTTGCCATTTCCATGAGACGTCTACATTCAGAGTTTTTATGCTATCAAAGCCTACTTTGTGCGGATTTTCCTTCATTTACAAGAGTTAAGTGCTACTTATATCTGCAGGCAAGGTCCAAGCGAAAGATATGACGGTATTTAGGTGCCCTACACGTGCTACGGAGCCCATGTGCTTTTTTTCTAAACAAAATAACTCATTGCTGGCGACCAAATCAACCCTCGTATTGGAAATAGAAAGGTTTTACTCTGGTTGGTTTCACGCGCAAGGCTGCACACTTGACATGCAGAATATTAATACTGTCATCAAGCGGTTAAAAAGCTCAAACTTTTCTCCGATCAATCAATCAACGCCCTCGAATTCCTCTTTGTATTTTAAAATCCAAACCCGAGTTTCGAGCAGCCTTTTCCGTAAAATAACCCTCAGCTAATATCGCTTTCTGTCATCCATAAACTGTTCACTGGTTAGAGAGTGGTTTCCCCCATGTAAGTAGCCTAAGCTTGAGCAGTGGAGAGCATAGTCTAGGTCGTCGTTATGTAGTGGAGACGATGTGTCATTCCTCCTTCACTTGACAGCTGTAATACTGTGGAAGCGTAGAGAAAATGTTGATAAAAGAACCATTCATACAATAACGTGATTGCAAAGACCGTCAATCACGGCATATATCAATTAGTGAAGGTTCATCTTAAATATCGGAGTCATTGCATTGCCAATGTAAGCCACAGACACTAAAAAACAGCCTTGTGAATTTCTCGTGTGATTTCAANTTTTTAAATTCAAAAAGAGATATAAAGTAGCCTTATTTTATTACAGATATTCACTGTTAATCACAAACATATATCACAAAATAATTCACCCATTTCAGAGGTCACGTGCCCTCCCCTGCCTGCCCCAGCCAATGGGAAGGTGACGGCGTGTCAGGTGTCCATTAACGATGTCTGCTCATTTGACTGTGACAATGGCTACATTCTCAGCCCTAGCAACCAGCAGAGAAAATGTCAGCCAGACGGATCATGGACGGGATCCGATGTCACTTGTTTGCGTAAGTGACTGATGTGTTGTCGGAATTATTAGTGTTTTGCCTTAAACAAAAACAAGTTTCGTGCAGATCTTTAAACCAAAATTGTTTTTAAAACGTGAAGTCTTATTTTAGTTCTCTCGTCTGGTTCTTCAACAAGCATGCCAAACATCAACCCTATTTTCATTCATAAAAATGATCAACAACTATTTGTACATACATCACTCACATTGATGACTTTATGCCTTTCATATTTGTATTTATTAATAAATTAATTTCTTTATTTATCTTTTATCAGCGTGTGGTCAGAACACGTACAAGGCTGGTCCTGGTCAGTGTACCCGGTGTCCGGCAGACACTCACACCACAGGTACTGCCAGTATGCTGGTCGGCTGCATCTGTAACGACGGCTTAACCGGGCCTGGTGGAGGACCGTGCCAGGGTAGGTGGCAGTGTTCTTCTTATTAATTTTATTTCTTGAGTTGTTCTTGTCATTGTTTGATTGCAGAAAACCGGGGTGAAGAATTTGTGTGAGACGATTGAGTCGTGAGAGAGAGAGAGAGAGAGAATTTAGAATATTTATAGAAGTTCATGTGAAAAGTGTCAATTTCTGTGAATGCGCTCTTCCTTTCAGATGTCAACGAATGCTCTCGACAAAATGGCGGCTGTGAGCAGAGCTGTGAGAACACTAGGGGAGGTTTCCAGTGTAAATGCTCCATTCCGGGATACAAAGTAAACCCTGCCGACCGAAAACGTTGTATAGGTAAGATGTTGTTTCACATAAAGTTCCAACCTACTATTGTTTACCCTGTGTTTCAGAGATAACTGTGAACGACAAGGCAATGGAGGTGAGGTCACCAGATGGGCCTTTATCTGAAACACAGGGTGCACTTTTTATCCCTCTGTTTTATACTTTGCACAAAGTATTTCTGAGATTCGCTGTAACTTGCAGTGCTAGGGATGTATGCATTAGGAAGCATTTAAGGCAGTAAAACTTATCCAAGCCTCAGTTTGATGCACTGCTTTGCTGTTGTTTTCAATCGGCAGACCTTGAAACCCAAATATATCGATTTCATCCTTGTGGATTAAAAAAAAAGAATTTACAGAGTGGGGACATATGAAACATGTCTTCATTAACTAAATAGTACTCAAGATTACAGTGTGTTTGTAGGGCCTAAAACACGAAGTTTAAAGTCTTCGATATAATTTTGCATTTTCAGTGGAAAAACAATGTTCATCATTCACGACCCCTACAAATGGCGGCATCGTCTGTCACCATAAGAACGATACCAATACCGACCGTTGCCAGGTGAAATGTAATGACGGCTTTGAGCATCCCGTGAGAAGCAACCAGTTCGAGGAATGCGGGCCAGCCACGAACTTCAAGTGGTCGTATGAGATTAATAACATACCTATCCCTGCTTGTGTTGGTAGGTATAGTTTGTATTATTTTCTAATATTCTGCTGGGATAAAACGGGTTCTTAAAATGTTAAGAGAAAGTTTATCAAACCCAAAACATGGGCTATGCTTGTGGTACAGTTCTTGTCTTGGTATGTGTAGAACAGTCTGTGGGGAATGAAATAGTTTTCCACGGTCTTTTTCGTAGATTTTGAGTTTGTTACGTAGGCTATTCAACAAATCATGGTGATCAGTATTTTAAGAGATTTTTGTGGTTTCATTTTTGTGACATGTCATATATATAGTCAACTTATGTGTTTGATTTACCAAGTACACTTTGCAACATTTCAGCGCTGATTTTATGTTTTCAGACTTTAACTGTCTCGTTTACAGTATAAAAAACAAGTTATGACTTGAAAAACATATTTCTATCTTCCAGAGCAATATTTTCCTGGCGTGATCGTCGACGCAGAAATCGCCTACTTTGTGGCCAGCTGCGACCAGCTGACAGACCAACAGAAACAGGACGCTAAGAACGCGTTCCTGCAGCTTCTGCGAGGACAGGGGGTGTGCCTGGAGAACGGAAGAGCGGTGTGTAACGTCACCGACCTCTGGATAGAGTGTGGAGAAATCGACTTAAGCGGAGGCATTCAAAAGAGGGACGCTAGCTCTAGCCGCGTTCTCAAGTTCAAATTCAAACTAACCACGGACCAGAAGCCGGTCAGAACTATGAACTGTGGACGCTTCTGTGACGGACAGGCCGTGTGCGACGCTTGCTTCACCAATCACGTCCAGTCCACTGTCAGAAAGGTGACAGCAGAGCAGGAAAAATTACGGGAGGTTTTTGGAACGCAAGCTGCACCAGACGCGAGACCAAATCCTCAGCCTCGACCAGGCGTTTCCACAACCTCTGGTGCTGGCGTCGCACCAAAGTCCTTTAACAGAGGAATAACTGCTTTCCGAAGTAACCTAGCACGAAACTTCAACAGAGTTATCCCAAGCACCAGTGGTCAAAGCCCCGTGAGACCAACTGAAGCAGTGACGACAGCAGCGCCGCCTAGGGGAATGATGAACATCGGGGGGTTGGTTCTGATGCCTGCGCCCACCGGGTTACAGATGATGTCTGATGTCAAGATGGCGTGTGAAACTGGAATGGAGAAAAAACGTGACATGTGTGGTAAGCCAACAAAGGTCAAAATGACCCACAACGGTTCATATGCGTGTTACCTTCTGACGTTCTTTATTTAAAAAATGGATCGAATTGTTCTTTTAATGTATATTTTACCTCAATGGTTGTTACCACTTTTAAGATGAAAATCGCAAAAAAAAAAAAAAGAAAAGAAAGAAAGAAACGGCAGCGTGTATTATAACTACACTAGAAGATGCTTTTCCCCTACTATAACTAAAATTGGTTTTGGACGTATATTGTCTTGACTTGTAGGCCAACAGTAAATCTGGCAGTCAATATATCTACCTTCATTGTTAGGCAAAAGGAGTTCTCAGTCAAATGGCGGAAGTCCTTACTTACGTAGCCTTTGTTTCCCGCTATTTTATTTGAAATGTTTTCTGTTTTCAGTTCCCTGTACACCGGGAAGTAATCTGCCGCCAGGTGGCAGCAGGTGCGAGCAGTGCATCGCAGGAATGTACCAACCGGAAGCTCAGAAGACTTCCTGTATCCCCTGTCCCGCCGGGAAGACCTCGCCAAGGGGCGCTATTGGATGTGCATGATAAGAAACACAAGAAAGAGCGAAAGAGCTTTACAAACGACTTTTTAAATACAAAATAATAATATAGTAATCTCAATTATAGTTCAAGACAATAGAAATGAAAACATGCCGAAAAACCTAGTACTAAGTTTGAGGGGACCTATCCAGGGCCGTAGCCTCCGGGGGGGCAGGGGGGGCAGCTGCCCCCCCTAGGATTTGAGGTGCAAAAAAAAATAATCGCAAAGGTAAAAAAAAAATTGCAAAGTTAAATAACAGTTTAAATGCACCAGAATGCAGTATTATACATACAGTTTTTAAAAAAATTTCCACACCGTGGGAGGGGGACACCCCCTCCCCCCTCGGGGGCTTGGCCCCTTCGTGTCCGCTTACTGCCCCCCCTGGCATTTTGCTCAGGCTACGGCCCTGAAATGTGTCACTTTTATGGGTATTTTGACGGCATTTCCGCCAAAAAGTTCTTTACCGAACTAAAAAAAACATAAACCGTTGATATTTATGTTGGAATATCACAGCGTTGTACGAACCCAAATGTCTTTAACTTGAAAAGATAAAATGTGACGAAAAAAAGAAAAGAGAGCTATAACAATTTATAATTTCTAGTTAATGGGTGCCAAAAAAGTAGAACTATGATGTTTAAAAAAAAAACGGGTAAAAGAAAAGAAGGGAAAAAAGCAAGGCAATAAATATTTCAAAACTGATGGGTAACGCAAAAGAAAAAAAAAACCCTGATAGCCCTTATTCTATAAGAAATAGGTATAAATAAGAGAATATATATTTAAAAAACAGTGGGAACTCTTTTGTCCGACTTCCATATGTTCTGAATGCAGCGTGACACGTGTACCATCCAATTTTAGGATATATTTGATTTGTTCTCGCTTGAGCGCGTGATTGATTTATGAGGCAGTGCCACTTCAAGAACACCGCAGTATCGTTTCAGCAGATGAGCGACATCGCAAACATACCCCCTCACCCTCCCCACTTACTAAAATAACCATGGTGTATACATGTTCAGTGTCTCAGTCTCTGAATTTCGGCCCGGAAATGTGAATTGGCAGTTTAACACGCACCATAGCAATCGGCATTAATAAGCTAGAGGTAATATTTCAATTTTTTAGATTGTGGCTCTAGGACCAACCGCGCTAATATTTACGTCGTTTTGAAAACACAGGTGCGTGATTCTCGTTTATAGACATAGCCACAAGATAGATGGATGGCGGGTCGAGAGCAGGGTGTGAGCTGAGAAAGGATTTGTTGACTTTCATGAGGTCTCAAGTTCTATCCATACTAAAGCGGCAGAGGAGGTTCACAACATTAAAATACTTTCCTTAAAGAGTTTCGGAGCGGGGTGACAACAGGAAGAAAAATGGCATGTTTTATGAGTTTCATAAAAGCGATGAAGGAAAATGATATTCTTTCCATTGTGGGGCTATGTGATGGCATTGTATCAAGTCACTGCATTTCGCAAGCAATGATAAAGCGGTGCCAGATCCTGTAACCCCGCCATGTTTACCGCGGTTGCCGTTGACGAGGCACGTCTTGTGGACATAGCACCTAGATTTGTAAGGAAAGCTACGAAAAAGTAACGAAATTATCCGGTATTTAAGTATTATTTTCGGTGAACAGGAGCACAAACAAAATAAAGATACTCAAACGATGGAGCTGGAGTCCCTAGAGTATCGACAGTTGTCAATATGAGAAAACACCTAATGCATGCTTTTTTTTAGCTAATTAAAATTCAAAAAAGGCGCTGCCATTTATATTGATCTGCATTTCTACTGCATCATTTGTATCAAATTTGCATATAGAAAATTTTAAATCACTGTAAATTCTCCCTCCCTCCCTCTCTCTCTATCCCTCTCTCTATCCCTCTCTCTCTCTCTTTCTCTTACCTGCTGCGTTTTACGTCCAACGCTGACTTGTGTGGTGAGAAGTCTGGGACGCTGAGACTCCTGGTAAAAATTTTATTTTGGCGCTTCCGTGAGTAGTTGGTTACCCTGTAGAAAATAACAAAGAAAATCTAATCGTTTTTTCTTTATAAAAATGTTGCTTACTTGCTAATTTGTCAGAACAAAACCAGTGTTTTAATAAAAGCGAGAGCTTAAACCTTTCAACTGTTGTTAAGATAGGCTTAATCTGCTATTGCCTTTTAAGGAAAGCTGTAGACAGTTCCATCCTATACAGTACAACATACCCAATATTTGGATTATTGTTTTCTTATATTGGAACCACTATTGATGTTACTTTTCAATGTTCCACAGCCAGAGAGGATAGAATTGAATTTTAAACCATGCATAATATTCGATTTTTGAAAATTTACAAACAATTAATACCACATATATTTGAAACACTACAATGTAGCTACGCGCACTGCCATGCGAAATTCGCAGGTGTCTAACAAATTAGCTAACAGAAAGCTGCTAAAACATGTGTCTTGTACGTAATATTGTACGAGATCGATGGGGAGATAAACAAAGTATCAGCTGCCTGGAAATTAAAACTGCGCTTTTGCCTGCAATAATTGATCATGATAAAGATACACGTTTAATTTTAATCAAAAGAACGTAGTTCACGGCTTTCAAATCTAAAATTTAAAAAAATAGGTCTATTCCGGGAATCTTCGGCAATTTTGTAAAAATCACATACAGGTCCATGTATTTTAACTAATACGGTGTTACCAATTCAATGTCCGCTTTCAGTTACGAGAAAAGAAATCCACAGTTCGTCATATTTCACAATTCAATCCTCTCTACAGATTGAAATAATTGTTTCCACAATTCAACTGGAGGCATGGCTCCAAGGCCCCTCCTTCCTCAAAATATTCATTAGTACTACACCTCACTAGGTCTTGTTTTCGGGACTTCATTGCATCTCGGATTGTTGGATATATGGAAATTGTCCACATAAAAAAACTGCAAGAACTCCGTTTTGGAAATCCAATGAAAAAAATTAGACACGTTCAGCAATTAAAAATATCTACCACCGGTTCACGCGGACACGAGTACGGTCAAGGTCGATGGTGGAGTTAGTCTCAAGAGGAATCTGAAGAGGTTCAAATCGATGGAATTAAAGTGCACCAATTACAACAGTCGGCAAACTGAACTCGGGGCGCTTTATTTCCACTATTGATGAAATATTCGATATTTGTGTACAGAACCGAAATCCAAACAAGGTCGCGGTAGACCACCCCACAAATTGCAGGTGTAACAACTGTATAGACGAAGGGAAATGTACCTCATTACTTTCACTAAATGAACCCATCGTCTATTTAACAGGAATGAAAATATTTACTGTATCAATCCTAGCGCCTAATTGAGAGTGTAGAATCTCATTGTTAGACCCATGGCCCGTGTTCGGTCCAATCTCTGTTTGGATTTTAGATCACTCTATTGGGTCTGATGAAATAATACAGCAGGATTGAATTTATTCGATAAGATTTTGTATGAAATATGAATAAATTTGTTCCATTATCCCTCGGAATATCACATAAAGATGCATTGGTTATTCGTGAAAATAGTCGAAAACAGGATGTCTGTGATAATATACTGTTGGCGCGTATGTTAAGAAAAGCGTGCTCGTGCATTAAGGCACGTTATCTTACCTATAAAGCTGGACGACGGGGTCCAGGGCAAACACCGGCAAAGTTCGAGGCTCTGCCGTCGGTAACACCCTTGGTAACGCCCCAAACTCAGCACAAGACACGGCGTTCCTTTTCATTTTCGCCACAAGACGACTTAAATCCAAATAATTTGATTCCCTCTTTAGTTCAAGCTTGCTCTGTGAATGTGAAAATTCTCTTCACGCGCTGACAGCCTGAGCCTCGGGTCGTTATATCAATGTTTTTAATGAATTGTCACATCCCACACTGCCGATGACAATAGGCTGAGTTTACCTTGACGCGTGGTTTAATGAATTCGAGTATCTATTGCTAACTCCCGTTTTGTTCAGGGATGACCCCTTTCTTCAATCTCCTCATTTGGAAAATACTTCCTGCCCTCTTTTGCGATGAAAGGCTTTGTAAAGTTCTTCCCCTGAAAGAGTGACTAGGTTTTAATAGCAGCCCTTCACGGCCGCAGCTCATCGCGTCAAGTCAAACTTTATAGGTTCCAATAATGCTAACAAACTTGAGGCCATACGATACTGATGAAATTCGCTGCTTCTCAGCTTTGCAGTTTCTTTTTGTTGCCGTTAATACCTACGGCGCCTCGTTTCAAAACCAGACATAGATTTAATTCTTTTCCAACGTCGTATTTTTTTTGTGCGCACGTCAAAAATGTACTCGCTACAAGTAGTGCGATGTTGCCTGCCGTGTCCCCTCGACTTTATTGCATCGTGTGTCCACAGGTGGGTCAAGCACGCCGTCCATCATGGTCCATCGGTGGTCTGAAATAAAAGACGAGCGAACGTGAGATTTGAAACAATGAATAAAACGGTCGTATACAGTCTTGGGGCAAGGCTGAGCGTGGTGGGTGTTTCAACAGAGCCAGTCATTTAAGTGACTGGAGCGTGGAAATAATTTGAGGAAAAACAAGAAGCACCTGCAGACTTAAAAACCGCAGATAGCAAGGAGTTTGTGGTAAAATCCGGGGGCAAAATCCATCACTTTAGCGTTTACAAAAATGCGCCAGAAACTGACAAAGTGTTAAACCAGTATACTAGACATACTTTCATATTCTATATAGAAGAATAGTCAGGACAAAACTATAACTCAAAGTCCAGCGAGACAAAACTATATAACTGTGAAGGGCAGGATTTTTTACATTGTCCTTCTGTATCAAATATTCGTATCAACAAAGAAACTTCGGCTATAGTCGCTATTTTAGCAATTCATATTTCTAGTGTATCGCTCGCTTTAAGTGACCCACCAAGCATCACATGATAAACAGTTTTCTGTCGAAACAATTTCAGGATAAATTTCAACCTTTTGTTGAGAACACCTCGCCATTGATGGGTTCTGTCGGGTTCAAAAGACCCTTTACAATTTTGGAAACTCAGACGGACGTCTCACCTGCTACACTTTCAGAAAAGATAGTATAAGGTCAGCCAACATTGCGTGTATCGGAAAAAGTTCAATTCTGTTTTGGCGACCCCAGGTGACAGAAACAACCGAAACAGAACCATCCCTCCTTATGTACTTTAAGATATAATGATGGTGTCTCGCTCTTCCTCCACTTCTTTTTTTTCTCGTTTTACAAATGCGAATGTTCGTCATGCCACTTAAAGGGATGTATAAATTACATGAAATATTTATATAAAATAAAAACAACAGTTTGGTAAATCTTATGTCGATTACCCCGAGTTTCAAGGTATTTATGGTTGTAGTTATTCTCCCACTCATAATGGGCCTTTGATGGCAATACTCAGAAACTGAGGGTGCTGTTGATTGAATAAACGAGACAGCTGTGTACAGTTTTTGTATTGAATGAAATATTGCCCGCATTTTCGCAAATGATAAATGAATCGTCGAAGAGGGCCATAATTATATACTGTAGGTTTGATTTTGAAAGGCATCGTTTTCTTTTTCTATTGAATGCCTCTTCCTATTTTCTCTATTATTGAGATGCCGCGACAACAGCATCTCTTGAGTTAATAATATCAAGGAGAAATAGCAGTATACCGCATACATACAAGTCGAAGTAAGCTACTTCATTAAAAAAAGACCAGTTTTTAAGTTGACTTTAAGTCTGCCCTTTCGATGTAATATGACCCCCTTTTTAACATTTAGGAGTTATATGAAAAGAACATAACTTGGGATAATATTACATCTGTCACCCAAGGTCAACTTATCACGCAAAATTTCGATTATGAGATACACATGATAGGCCAAGAGAAGAAAAATAATATATTCTGAAGGCGCAAAACGCAAGAAAATCCATACAAATGAAACTTCCATTTGAAAACTGGTATTCAGCATCGGGGTTTATTCTGAAATGACTAATTCTTAACTCCTGAGATCAATTTTGTTATCGAGCTCTTGTCACTTTGGCCTTTACAAACATTATCGACCTGACGGAGAGTTACAATAACCCATGTCATCTAGCGGTAACATTGCATAAAAGAAAGCTACAAATATAAACACTGAAAACAACTGATGATTTATTGGAAAAGGGGCAAAATACCAAGGTTATTCATAATGTTTGACCCCGTCAAGTCACGTTTACTTCGCCTCCATTTCTGAATCCTTCTCCCTTCCCATCTCTTAGACACGAATTCTAACCTCAGGTTTTCAAATTTCACTAAAATTATTGACAATCTTCTGTTTTGGAATATGCAAGTTTTAAAGGAGAGAAAAATTCAACACTAACCTGATATCGAAGAATTGTGAGCGGCCGTAAATGGCACCGAAATTCGTGCACAATTGCTGCAAACGACTTCGTGATGCTTGCACCTACCTGCGTACGCAAACGGGAATTGAAAACACGATGATCCTCCTTCAAAAACTAAACTTGGCATCACTACATTACTTCCTTAAAGAAAACACTGCCATTAAACAGCTATAAATTTATCTATGCAATCTCGCTGAATACAATACGGATTGGCGGGATCCAATTTCATTGATATCTGTCGTTATTTGATGCCTCACCTTTGTTGCCGCTAAAAGATTTACCGCCCGATAGAAATTCAGGATAGACCCGAAACAAATGAAAAGAGTGATACTTCACACAGCACCTTGAATCTCCTCGTGCATATTTTGTGGTGCTTTTTTGCCCAAAATCAACTACCTTAACACAGTCGCCGTTGTAAGTTAAAGTAACTATTTGCATGTGCCCCAACAAATTAATATAAATACCAAACATAACGTTGTAAATATGCGCAGTGTGTAAACGTTTAAGTTTCTTTATTACAACTGAATGTTATTTTGCAATGCACATCTTGTACCTGTGAGAACATTCGGTCTATCGTTTCATTTAGTCCATGTTTATCAGTCTTTCTCCTCCTCTTCATCTCTCTCTCTCTCTCTCTCTCTCTCTCTCTCTCTCTCTTCGCACATCTACACGTACTACTGCAACTTACCCGAGCCCGCTTGTGTCTGCGCCTGTCATCTCCACGTGTGTTCGTTTTTGTTTGTGTCGCATGACGCACCACAAGACACACAAATCAATGGGCGGCCACTGGATAATTCAATAAACCCATTGACGTCGAAAACACAATTCCAAGCGGTACGAGTTCGTATCAAAAATCACTACGTCTTTCTCCGGGACTAGACGAACAAACGCAAACCTATTCTAGTTGATAAAGGAATAAACCGAATACCCGCATTGTGTTTGCCGCATGTTACCTTGTATATTGTTACCACAGTGTTCGTTGGTATGACGGATTTTTTTTCAAAAGGAACACCCCAGTATGTTTTTTACCAACCCTGGAACTGGTGAATACAGAAAAAAATTGAATTATTTAAATTATCCATACGAACAATAGAAATATATACATAGCTTAAAATCTTAAGCGCATCGATGATATTTTAACACGAACGTACTCGCGCTTCCCAAAGGTAGTGAAGAGACTAGTTACGTGTTTCTTTGTTCTATTTTTCATTACGTGTGTTTGCATTACCATTACCCTTCTAAATATCACTGGCTGGTTGAAAATCTCATGGCGCAAAATCAAAATCAAACATTGCTACAACCTGATAATAAACGGTTCACCGTGACGACAGTGCGATAAAAACCATAACAATACCTGCCTTATCTGGTCAACATTTTTGGTCAGTTTCAGATGAAATGAAAATCCGTGTACAGTTTTAAGTTCTTGCCCTGTTCGCCGTATAATGCTGAATCACTGCATGGGGAGACTACCAGAAAACCATACATTGAATATTTAATAATTCTTTCTCTCTGATCTATTCTATATCATCAGCTGCTGCTTTATACCGTTCTTAATTGGTTTTATTGTAATGGTACTCAAATATTTATTGCTTTTTATCTCCAATTTGATCAGGTAATGGCATTGCAAAATAGCACTTTAGTTATTTAGATAAAGTCCCAGCAACTGAGGTGTGAAGTGTGTCACTTAATAACTAGGTACTCTCCGAGTTTAAAAGTGCTCTCTTCAACGCCCCAAAAGCTTAAAACCTATTGACTTTTACCCATTCTTTGCTGCACGTGAGTTAAGAAATCCAGACGCCCGTGTAGATCACTTCTTTATTGAACCGGTCAGTTCCAATAGGTTTTCTTATACATAGGCGCAGTTTCATTCACAGTGAGTGACCCCGTGTAATGTAACGTCCGAGTGTGGACAGCACCCAGCATTCACTGGCCAGAGTAATCTAATCGAATCCTAATATGCAGCGTCATGATACAATATTCATTTTCGGTTAAGACGCATCGTGGTGGTCATTACAGTCATTACAATCTCCACCATGAGCCTGGACAAGCAATTTGAGAGATGGAAGTAAACAGCCATATGAAGATTGAATCTTCACACTTCTGTATACCAAAGGCCCGTGCACCTTGGCTTCAGGGTTGGAATCAAAACATAACCAGCACGTACCGCGGTGTTTGTTCTGCGCATGCAATCAATGTATGTACACAGAGGGGTGAGACATTGTATCCGTCTTCTTATACGCATCATTACTGTCATCGATTTCATTATTGTCGCTGTTGACCCGTGGTATAATTCCACGGCGGTTATTGGTAAGTAATGTGAAAACACGTCATATGACAGAGAGTGGTTTATTACAATAAAGTCTCGCTATTTCAATGTATATATATATATATGCGATATTATAATTAAAGGGATAATAACTCTTCATATGATATCAATATTTCACAATAAAAACATTGTGAACAACTCATAGAAATATAATATATTCTGTTTTCCCACAAAAACAGCAGTTATAGCTATTATTCTGATATATGAGCTTGTCTTCAGACCACATGACCTCCATTGATGGCTGTACTGTGTTATAATCTCTTAAGAGATTTTAACAAAAAACCAAACTTTTTAGAAAAAAACCAGGGACTCACTTTGAATGTAAAAATGGATTCATTAACCATTGGTTAGTATGGGAAAATTGTTGTTTACTCCAGGAAAATTCATTTTTTGGCCAAAACGAAGAGTTATTATTCCTTTAAGTTAGAATTTACGTAAGCAGCGTATATGATTTCATATCACGCGACACATTACTGGTATAGAGATTTTTTTTCTTTCTTGTTCTCCTTTACAATAATATGAAAAGTGTTTCTGGTGACATCGTGATAAAATTTACCGGAATCTCAAATGCCCCTTTTTTAGCACAGTTTTGATATATACGTATACAAGAGAAAGATAGAGACAGAATTGTACAGTGGCGAGTAAATATCTATGTTCAAAATTGAAAATTAATATTAATAAAACTAACCAGGAGAAACACGACAAAAGAAAACACGCCAAAGTTAAAAACAAGCAATGCACTATAATTTATATAAAAAGTGTGCCCCCTGGTAGCGTTCGAATATTGAGGACGAATATCTAACGCTTTTTTTGTTGTTATTGTGCTATTGTTCTTGCAACGTCGGTTTTTCTTAAAATAGTTATATAGAGCCTCCAGAAGTCTCGACGTCTTAAGTTTTCTTTACTATAGTTTTGAAGGCGCCTTAGGTCCATTTCTTGATTGTATGTTGATCGTTAAACAATTTTCCATTGGTTCACGGGTTAGTTTTTCTTCCTTCTCATACTTTGAAATCGATGTTACTTCTTTTGTTATTTACAATACATTATCAGGTTTTGACTTCAATTCCGGGGACATCACCTCTGGAACCATTTGCATATTTGTCTCTAAAATATTTGACTGCACTCCAAACGGCGCGCCTTACGTAGTTTTGATTCAGTCATGTGGTAATGTCATGCCCAAACTTTTATGTAAATATACAGGGCAAATATCTCCCGGTGCCGGTTACACGACAGCCAAAAACCAGCCCCATGCGAATGCAATGAATACCAGGGTAAACAAATCGATGAAACAATTGCGGAAGTTATTTATCGGCGACAAAAGTTGTTCTATTACCAAAAGGCATCACACACAGCAGTGAATATGTCTCATATTTAAATTAATGTCTAGTATGCTTAAATGTTTGAAACAAAAATTGCCACTGCATTTTTTTTACTTCCTGTATTCCTCATTATTAATTTTTTTGGATATATTTCTTTCCTTTGGCGGACTTAAAATTGTAAAGAAAGTTAACTTGAATCCTCTTTGTTTAGTTATTTTACTTTTATGTATCTTTTTTTTTCATTCTATTCTATTCCGTGATTATTGTTTAGTGATTTTGTCTTTCTTTTGAAAAACGTCTGAAATCACTCAGTGGATTCAAATCGTGCTTGAGGTGAAAATCGAGGTAAATAGATTAAGGAAATGAGAATTCCGTCGTGTTTTAAGATATTTTAAAAACTGTTTTAGAATGTCAGCACTTCTCTTTTGATCACCTGCATAGGCTGCATTAGTATTTTTGCATTAATATTTTTGCTGGTTTAATGTGTTTCTTTATGAAATAAATTACCTAATCAATAATTAATCAATGGCCGAATAAGCCCACTTCTTTTATCATTTGAAGAGATAATAAATGCCAAAAACCTATTTGACGTCACTTATTCATTGTTAGTGATAGCTACGTAAGATTGTAAAACTATCAATGGAATAATGAAATATACCTGCCTGCTATCCTTAGGAGTAAATCTGGAGTAATGATGAATTAACTCCTCTTCTCAAGATGTGCTTTGGATGTGTTTCCTCTTGAAATGTTTTCACCTGACATTGTGAGGTGCTGCCATCACACGTTAGCATTATAGCCTCGTTTTCGTCCTTACAGGTTAAATTTCCTGTTACCGTTTCAGGTGGGGAATTCTTGTGGAATTTTCCCCAAAACTGTGATCCATGTAATTCTTTGTGGAATTTAGTGATTAAAATTTAAACGAAACATATCAGGGACAAAAAAGGACATATAATGGGTAAGTGATGAGTGCTTCTTTGTGCAAATTATCTTTTCTCAGGTAAGCAGGTTGTTGTCACACCTTGAGACATGGTCGGTAACTTTCACTCTGTTAAATGGTGGTATTTTTTTTACCAAGATGCAAGTGTTTTAAGCTGTTTTATAGCCAGTTCTTCGGTTTTAAATGTCCAGTATTTATGTTGGATCGCCTGTTCAGATTTAACCACAGTTTAAATGTCTAAACCGTTAATTGGCAAATAGTCGCACGACAGGATTTACTGGGTAAACACGACAATGGCTCAAAGCAAACAATGGACATAACTGATTAGTCATATTATTATGGCTAGTTGTTGAATTATTCGAACAACTCTGCGATAAAATAATTTCCTGATTAAATCGTACGAACTGTTATAATCATCATTTATGGACCATAATTTACTCAAATTGTGTCCTTCACTATTTGTTCCCATAGTGGAGCATAGACATTGGAGGTACAGTTTAACAATGAACTGAAAGAAAGGGTTCAGATCAGGTCATGTTTGTTTTATGTGATAAACTAGCTGTAAAAAAAAAACAACTGGAATGATGTCCCAGCTGTAATTATACCCTTTTTATTGGGAATTAAATGTACAACACTTCATCAATATTTAAAAACATGTGAAGACAATATCACAGTATTATATAGTATCCTTTGTAACAAATTTCCCTTATAGAAAAATTTTCAGCACTTCATATCCAATTTTGGCAACACATAAACAGCACCTTATCTGAAGCCTTAGAAGTTCATGGATGTAAAAATATAAGTGGCAAAATAAGATATTTAATTGTAAAAGACAAAGAAAAATTGATACATAAGAGCAAATGCTGGAATTGCCAACTGTATATTCAAATTTTAAAATGTGTTACACATTTAAAGCTTATAAAGCAGGGTATAAGATACTATACTTATTAGTATGTTAATCATTTATTTGTATACACTCTTTGAATATGAGCTTTGTAAATTTACATATATCAACAATGAAGAAAGGCTTAAAATTAAATGTCCAAATTTTTCCAGGTGCGTTAGAGTGTCTGGGACGCATTCCCTATGCTTCCCTAATTGCCACACTTAAGTGCTGGGTAGGTGTGGGGATCTTCTGTGGCTGCCTTTATTCAGCACTGAGAATTGTGCTTGAGGACATTTTCTCCAAACTTCTGGGGTTCTCCATAGAATGGTGAGTGCAGAGTGACTAGAAATATACTATACTGTATTTTAACTTTCACCAGTTGCTTGAAAACAATTACTTTGAATAGAAAATTGGAATTTTTTTATTTAATTAATGTCACTGGCTTGATGAAGAAAAAGTACACTGACATGACTTTTCAAAACTATGATTATATCTTTACTGCAATATATTTTTTTATTGCCCTGTGGTTTACTCTTATTAAAGTCCTGTTTATTAATTTTCTTCAGGCTGAGAATCCTGGTGATAGTTCTTATCATTGTTGCTGTGGTGATGGGCATTTTTGCCACTCTGTTGTTGATATTTGGTTTCCTAGCAACTGGGAACACACGAAGGAACGTATACAAAGGCAACAAGTGCATCATGGGAGGAAGAGTGTCAGCAGCTATGGTAGGGCTGTGTATAAATTATTTTCAGCCATAATAAGTTTTCCAATTAAATTTGCATAATTTTTTTACTAAAATTATTCTGTCAGTGAAAAATGAAATCTAGACACTCTTTAATTTCCATGTTTAGAAACTGATGGTTGGATGTAGTATAACCTGTTTTTGAAAAAAAAAAGCATAAATTCTAAATTTGCTTTTTGTTATCAATTGCTTCAGACATGACAGTTGCTGTAAATGAGCTTTAAAACATCAATATTATTGCCTCTTTTCTTTGTTTTCCAGTTCATGATGTTGACGTACATAATGAATTTGACTTGGGTCCTGATCTGCGCCCTGTTAACAGTGCCTGTATTGATGTATGTCATGTTCATGTCCATATGCAATGAGGAGATCATAGACCGCCAACTCGCAGGGTGGTATCCCACAATCAATATTTCACATTATGGTAAGAACTGATACATTATGTATTCTCTAAAAAAGTAACTTTTTTATAGAAATGTATCAATTTACTTGTATTGTTTCCAGTAGAGTTTTTTCATCAGTGAATACAGATTTCAAACAAAATTTAAACAATTTCTGGTTCTTAAATGATTTTTTAATTTAAGTTTTATAGAATTTTTGTTCCTATTGGAATTTTAAAATGGTCAAGTGTGAACAATACAAAGATACAGTTCAGATTAGCCTCATTGAGGGTGATTCTTAGGGTTTTGTGGAAAATGGAATTATTTTGTTTTTGCCTATGGTTTATATATCTAACTAAATATCTTGTTCACAGGGCTGTACAGAAATGCCACTGCCCTAGGAGGCAAGAATGTACTGAGAACACCAACAGAGCTCAGCAAACTATGTGAACACGTGAGTACAATAATGTTGTTATCTTACCAGCTAAAACAAATTAACAATTATTGCATTCTCATAGCAGTAAAAAATTTGATTTATGTTTACGTTATGTTGCATACTTAGCATTGATGGTAAAATGGCAAACAAGATAACATTTTTGTACAAAATAATATAAATTTAGAATAATTATGCATTTTCTATACCACTTGTAAATGTTTTATATTTTGTATTTTTGCATTTTCAGATCTCAGAGGCAGGTCCCCTTTTCATTGTTGCATTTATTGGTGCCCTTTTAATTGTGTTGTCTATGGTAAGTATAGATGCTTTTATCTATTTATACCAAATAGCAAATTGCTGTGTAGTTTACAATGCCTGCCTGCTTAAAAAAGAAAGAAAAATGCAGTTAATCTTGTTTTGTTATAAATCTATCTTCTCTTGTGTTAACTTCACAATTTTCAAAAGCTTGTTTGAAACAGTTTTAAGTAGATTTGATAGTTTCACGCAGATTGTGCACTGTCATAAATTAGAATTTTTTAAAAAATACTAGTGCTAGTTTTAGTGATTTTTGTTGAACTTTGTTTTGAATTTTCTTATCACTGTCAATTGATAACCACACCAATACTTTCTAAGTACTAACACTAAGGGTTAAATGTGTGAAGGGATTACAAAGTGACCATTAAAATTGGAATTTTTATTTACTAACAGCCACAAATAAGAATTGTTATTTACTGACTAACATATAGCAAACTTGATTAATTTTTCTTTTTAAATTTTTATATTTATTTATTCATTTTTATGTTTATTTATTTGTTTATTATTTATTTTTGTTTATTATTTTGAGAAAGTGACAGTGGACTGGTTGAACTCCATATTAAATGTTATTGGAAGAGGGATTATTCTTCAGTAACCCATTTGTACCTATAACACAGATATGACTATTATTAACACCTACCCGCTATTATTAACATTATTCTAACTATTGACCCCCTTCTGATTTTTTTATGCTCCTACCTTCCCTCATTACTAAAGGTCACACTATCATAGTTGTAGGTTAAGGTCACTCTCCAAAACTCTATCATAATGTTGAAGATCCTATTTAAAATTTGAGCACTTTTCAAAGATAGGAGAACGAAAAATCGTGGATTGTCAGAAGACAAGTAGACCTGGTTTTAAGTCAGAATTCCTGTCAGGGAAATGATCCTTTCCTGAATTTTGTCAGTTTAGGATTGTTTTCTTGGATAAACTCTTCATCTGAAGTACATTTCCCTGTGCCCTACTGACACGAATTGGGGGAAAGCTCATGGTTTGCATGAATTTGTGGAAAGGGAATGTTATATATTGAATCAAATTGCCCTCAATATGCTGCTTGTTTATTTAAATTTTCCGTCCTCTTTCAAAATTTGATTTTATCCTAATTTGGCACCTTTTAAATTTGTAGGCACAATTCATGATATCTTTGGCTGCCAATTACAACAAGATCAAAATGGCACGAGAGTTACAAGACATTCGCGAGGATCTCCGTTTGAATGACATGACTTCAGAATAGATCAAGAGAGTGAGAAAGTAGGTCCTGACCACTAGAAATAAATCAGAGTAACTTAGAAAATAGAGGCAAGATCATTATAGGGTTTAACTCAAATAATCAAATTGGTATGGCCATCTCAAGCATTGCACAGCAAAAAAGAAAATGAAAATACTAAATTTACTAAATAAAATGCCACTAAATTGTAGAAAGAGTGAGATAATTAAGTAACTTTTAGTTTGATTTCTTTTGCATATCATATCTAATATGTTATAAATGTGTTTCCCTGTTTAATTAACTAAGAAATAAGAATTTTATTTTATAGGACAAAATTATGTAGGCTTGTCCATTATTTTCACTTATGTAAAATGGTAATTTTTAGGAAAGTGCTCATCTGATAACACATAGTTTTTTGATCTAGCTAATATTGAAAGGGTCCTGGGTCACATTTGCTCTGTAATAATGTCAACTAACAAATATACTGATAGAAACAATCAATAGATAAAATTATCACATCAAAGAAAAGTAAAAGTAAAAGGCTTGGAGGGAAATAATTTTGTATCATGCTCTGCCCTATTTCTGTAGCTTCCCTTAGAGACATATATTTTGAGGGTCCTTGGTGGTCCAAGCAACATTACAGGTTTCTTCATAGTGGACTAAGAACAACCAACACAGTCTATATACATCTCAACTAACACAATTGACACCTTTCTCTAGCGCTTCTCTATATGTGGCACTTGGTGTGTTTCAGGTTCAGTTTATCTCCATATTAAGTGCAAACTATGTACGGTTACGAGTATCAAAGGAACTACAGGAAATCAGGGACGATGTCGAAATGACAGAATCTTTTGAACCAGACAAATTCTAATGCATTTGTGGAGGCTCATGTCTGTGCATAGATATTTATTGCCATGGTAAATTTTACTAATTGTGAACCCAGTGATGGGTTATTAGAGCTGTAATTATCATTATTACAATGATGAATAATGCATGATTATGTTGAAATATGATACGATTTGAATAGAAAAATTGTCTGTGATTTACCCTATTTAAGTGGAACCAAAGACCTATACATGGTGCTCTGTATATAAATCATTTACTGCATGTTTCTGTAAAATGCACCCATTTTTAAAAGACAGCAAAATGGTTTTATTGCTTTTTATGGTGAAGGGGGAGAGCAATTAAAAAAGAATCACACTTTGTAAGATTTCCACATTTCCAAAGACGGCAAGCCAGGACATCTTTGCATGCAGCACACGTAACTCATCCATGCACTTACATGTTTGTCAGGTGAAAATATAGGATATTTATGTAAAAATTAGTAAGCCGTGCCTGTTGTTAAGGTCCAACATTTTGATGCATGTTTGTAATACTAGAGTACGTAGGCAAATTATGGAAACAATTAGATTCCCTCTAAGTAGAATTCTGACAATGCATTTTTTTGCATCAGTCACCAGAAATTCAACTTTTTATAAAATTGCCTTATTATTTTTATTTTATTTTCATACATTTTGAAAAATTGTTTTATTCTAACTCAAATTTGAAAAAAAAAACACAAAAAGATTTTAGATTAAGTATAACAGGTGCTACTGAATTGAGAAGTCAAAGAAAACTTTGTTAATCTCCTGTGTGTTTGAACTGTCAGTGTGCTGTGCAGTGCTTGCTTGAGACAATGTGATGTCTTGTCATGTCATAATGAAATTCTTCCTGTTGTTGTTTCTCAACCTCAATATTGTAAGTTTTGTATTGCTTCTGATTTACAAAACATAGTAATTATTTCATGATTTGTACCAATGTTTTAACTAATTTGGTATGTTAATTAAAGATAGAATAATTAAGGGTATATATTTCACCTTTGATGGACTGCTAAACAATTTTTATCTTTAATAATTTTATGAGATACAGATAAATAACTGGTATATATATACCAATCAAAATTTTTATTTTATTCTTCTCCTTCTGTAACTTTAGGTCCACTTCATGGTGTCCCTGACTGCCAACTACACAAAGATCAAGATAGCCAAAGAACTGACCGATTACCGGTCAGCTGTTGACCTCGAGTCCACGATGGAGATGGACAGTATCATTGGACGCTCAGGCAAGATTCCGGACAAGGTGCCTTTTGGAACGCAATGATGATAAACGATATGAACACCATCAGCTGTGACAGAAATCAGTCATTCCACAATGATCTCATTAACACCAAGGCAGGATTTTATATCAGTTTTTTTTTCTTTCCCATATGTTTGTATTTTATCACTTGATGTAAACTTAAAGGGGCAATTTTGTCCTTACTATATGGCTTTTAAACCCCATCTCTTCCTAATGTTATCTTTTTAACTGAAAAGCCTGACATGATTATTAATTTAAGTATCTTCCATTGTGTAAGCCGTTGATAAAAATAAACACAGATATCAAAAATAAATATTCTAACACCCAGTGTTGAAAATAATCAAGAAAAGAAATTAGTGTGATATGAATTTATGAGAAAAAATAATGATATAAATCCCATGTAGCACAAAACTACAAAGTGCATTTCTAAATTTATTTTATTTAATTCTTAATTGGCAAGTATCAACAATTTATGATTTTAGACAGAGAATGAATATAGAATGAAAGTTGGTTCCACTTGATCTTCCCATTGAAAAGTGTATATTGAATAGACAGCAGATAAGACATTCCACTAAAGGATGTTGGTATTGAATATCAACCTTGTGTTGAATAACATTGTTTCATAATTTTCATAGATGTGTTTTCTCTTTAAAAAATTCAAAATAATTTGGAGTACTTTTGGAATTTGCTCATGAGTTTGTTTAATGATTTTAACCTAGTTTGTGGTGTTTCTAGGTTTATTTTTGGTGCTTTTCTATGAGCTTTATAGTTACAAACTGTGCAAGTTAAAAAGCCTAAAATTTCATTTATTTTCATTGCGTTCTGACAACTTGAGGCATTTATTGTGTGTTTGAATGTGGCTGTGTTTATGTACATAGTACTATATGTTTTAACCGAGTTGTTTTTAAACTATGGCACAGCCATTCATATGCAATTTTAGAACCATGTGTACATAATATCTTTTCTGCTTTTTTTAACCCAAATGTACAGAACTTAAATCTATTATGTTCAGTTTTTTTTTATATACCCTAGGGACCAAGTTATGTTAACAACATATTTTGATAACATGTTTTTAACCTTTAACCTGTTTTAAACAGACAAATGATATCCTTGAGTATCCCAGAATGTTGCGTCTACTGATATATATCAGATGAAGCACACATTGAATATAAACATTAGGTTTACATTTAATGTAATGACTAAGCACCTACTACACTTTTTGTATTGATAAAGGGCTATCAGGTAATGTATGCATGTACACTTGATGTAAATTGCATTTTTGGTACATCTCAAATCTCTACTGATTATATAATTATGTATGTTTTTATTTGACAATTATTTTGTATATTTCATGTAACATTTTTTGAAAAGTTCATTTTTGCTGGCTATTCTTAAATATAAATTACTGTGCATTATTTGGCAATTAACATTTAAGGTAAATTTCTTGAGTTGTGACATTATGTAGTTTTCATATGTTAGTATCATTTTTTACATTGAATATATTTTAACTCTGAGGTTGCTGCAGTCTTGAAAAGTGGATAATGGAGAAATGCCTGTGGTCAACATTCCTTCATATGTTTTTCCTATGACATTTTAGGAGAACTTACTAAAATGCAGTTTTCATAGGAATATTTTTCCATTAAAAAATAACATTTTTAAAAGCTAATTATAAAGATTATTTTTAAAAAATCCTAACATTGTAAAGGCATCTGAAAAAAGATTTGCTGTATGGAGAATTTTTTTTATATTGGTTTGGTTGTGACCAAGTTAATGTGATTGGTTGTTCTTTTAGTTATTATGCAAGTTAAGTGTATGTTTAGAAATGCTTTTCTATGTTGTACCTATGAGTATTTTTTCCTTATTCTTATTTCATTTTATGTAAATTTGTTTGTGAAATGTTTAAGTATTAGGAATTAGTATTGCAACTCTATAAATAGGACATTCCCGTGTTTTGTAAATAAATGTGCAGTTTTTACATGTAGTCTAAGGGTGATATAACCACCATGGATTACCAAGCAAAAAATAACATTACTTGCACTTGCGAATAAAAAAATGAACCATAAAGATTTTTTTTACATTGTGCCTTTAAGTATTCTTTTTTATCCATGACATTTCTATGATATTGTTAACACACATTTTTATTTGTGCATATATTTTGTCGTTATTTCATATTTTTCCCCGAGTAGCCACAAAATCCCCAGCAATAGTTAAAGCATTTCAACACCAAGTGGGGCAATCAACATTGCAGTAGTTGAGATGGGTTGAGACAAATGTTTTAAATAATTACTTTCAAGCCTTCCAAGTTAGAAGAGGTATACCCATAAAGCTAGCATCAGATCTAGGGTGTCTAAACCGTGGCCTGTAAGTTGAAAAGTATTTGGCACAGACTGTATGCTGTTATATAAATAGCCTATTGATGAAATGTAACGATAAACCAACAATCTCACCGTGCTGCATGTTTTTCATACCATCGTGACGCTGATACCAGTAACATCAGTAACTTACGAGCCTTAGTACGTGTAGTTCAAAACATTGTTCGTCCGTCAGTCTGCGGACTCCAGTGTTTAAAATTGAACCTGGCTATTTTTATGAACAATATTACTTGGTGAATCGCCTCATAGTCCAGCAAGTAATGACATGGTTTATCCATTTTTTCATGCATGCCTGTACGTGTGTGTGTGTGTGTGTGTGTGTGTGTGTGTGTATGGTTTAGATAAAACTGTACTGTATATCTGTAATGAATGGGCGACAAACTGCCAGAATATATTTCCATTAATTATTCTCTGTACAGAGTAGGTGATATGACCTAATACTGGGTATCTGGCATGTGCATTGACCAACGTACTTCATATTTCTTATTAATGCTGTATTTTTTTTTCCAGTTCCTGGTGCGAAAAAGCAACATGCAAATGAAAAACAATTCATAATGATTTCTGGTCACATTGTAACCATCAGCTTAGCAGCTGTGCTGGCTGCTTTCTGTTACCAACAGGGGTATATAGGTGAGAGAGAAAAATTTAGATTTGGACTGGTTGGAGTCTGATGCTTCTCATAAGTCACCTTTTATTTCGAATTAACAAATGGTTTAAATGTCCGAGACCGCATTCACATCGAGTTGAGCCATAGATCTACAAAGTCACGAACTAAATATGGTGGACGTAAATGAAAGGAAAACCGCCTAATCTTTTAATAGTCTCTCCGCCTGTCACACGCCTCCCCACGCGATGTCCTTGCGGGGGTACAGTCATTAAATCTCGGCTCCATTGGGACGACACATGGGGAGGTGTGTGAGAGGCGGGGAGACTATTTAAAGATTAGGCGGTTTTCCTTTCATGTACGTCCACCATATTTAGTTCGTGACTTTGTACATCCATGGCTCAACTCGATGTGAATGCGGTCTGAGATGCAGTTGGATGGATCAATGTATGAGACATTGTGGTCATAAAGCTAGCATCAGATCTAGGGTGTCTAAACCGTGGCCTGTAAGTTGAAAAGTATTTGGCACAGACTGTATGCTGTTATATAAATAGCTTATTGATGAAATGTAACAAGCATAATAAGTCCTTAATTGGTCTAGCCAATGTTAGCTATTATTGTTTAATTATAAAAACATTGTCTATTGTAAAACTTTGAATAATTATCATCATGTTGATAGATTTTTATCTTGTTTTGATTTTAGCCCTTCTGTTACACTGGAGCTTGAACATTATGGCTGTGCTCAGTGGAGGTGTGTTGGGTGTTGCCATGGTGATATGCAGAGGAAAAAGATACATTCCACCTGCCCCTAATAAAGAAACATCAAAAGTACATGAACTCCTTAAACAGATGATGGTAAAGCAGCATTATGATGTCATGGGGAGTGTTTGAATTAAATATAAAAATGGAAATACAGGTGTTAATATATAACTTAGAAACTCCAGCAAGTGGCCAAAAGCTTGTGAGAAATAGAAACTGTCAGATACTGCAGTTTTGTTTGTGGGGAAAGGTTGGGGTTGCTAATAGTCCAATATGTGCATCAACTGAGAATAATAAACTAGAATATTTATTAATAGATATCCTTAGGAATTGGATTCTGATAGAAGTAACAAAGCTTCTTCTGTTCCAGTATTCCAGAGGTAGTCAGATGGAGACCAGGAAGAAGGTCATTATTTCCAGAAATCTTGATGTCTCCATAGACGGCCTCCTGAAATTGGTCATCAGAGACTATGTGATGGATTGGTACAGTGAGCTGTCTAGAGACACCACCACATTCCCTTACATGCTCAGGTACTACATACAAGAATTGCTATATAAGCAACAGTAATGAGTGCAAGATAAAGCAATAAATAACTTCAGGAAGTTTGAAAGCAGAAAAATGTTTTCAAAATTGAGTTCAAAGCTATTCAGCTTCTGAAAATCAATTTATTATTAATTATATATCTGTTTTGATGAAATGTATTCTTTCATTTATATATTAAGTTAACAGTGTATTAAAATTTCTGCTATGTAGTATTCTTTTTTGGGGGATGGGTGGGGTGGGGGTTGTGTTGTGTTTTTCTCAAATTTGCATTTTATGATGAATGACCATTCTCTTCTATCCTGTCTCAGACAAGACATGTGGAAAGTGATAGAAAACCTTTCCACCCGCCTCAGCAGGATTGACACATTAAAGCTGATGACACAAGACTTTGCTGATGCATTGCGAAAACATTTCCATGATGTTAAGGAGGTATCTGTAAGGTAAGCACATTAACTTTTATATACAAGTACTATGTACTACATAAGTGTTTGTACATAAGTACATAAGTGTTTCATGCCAAAATTGGTACATGTACATGTATGTCTGCCAAAATAGGTACATCTGGTAATTAACAAGAATGAATAGCAGCAAATGTTGATAATGTTCAGCATATTTTAATTTCAAAGCATTTAGATAATAACATTGAGATAATTTGGAAATGATCATAATGATATAGTAAAAAATGAAGGGGTGGCATGAGAGTGATTTTAATATTACATTGCTAAATTTCTGTTGTGTTTATAGCCAGTTGAACACTGAAAATGTTGCCATCAAAATTGATTGGTTGCAGGGATCAAGACAGCCCAAACTCTGAGTTTATCCTTCACCCATGGCTTGCCAGTGAAGACACAGAGACAGAATTTCTCAGAAAGGTAGCAGATGTTCTTCTAATTTACCTCCTCCCTGATGAGTATGCTTCCTGCCTACCTGCACGCCATCTACTGAGAGAAATTGTTGCTTGTAAAGGTAATTTCAGGGAATCGCAATAAGGTATTTTAAAAAATAGGTAAAATACATTGATAATATTTGGAGGTATGTTTTTTTGTTTTGTTTTTTTTTTTTCATTTTTTTTTTTGGATTTATTAATGTTGTCAAGGAATCCTGCTGAATAATTTTCATAAACATTTGTCTACATTTATTTTTCACAAATTGCTGCCTTTTTTAATGGTGTTTTCCTACTCGCAGTTCTAAAACCTTCTATTTTCTACATTTTTAAATAAATATGACATGCAAGCATATGATTTCTTTAGTAAAATATTGATGTGTTTCAGTGTTAAAGCCTTCTGTGGAATCTATCTGTGACCCAGATAATATCAACCAGACTCTGCTGAGCAATATAGAGTACAGGGAGACCCACAAGAAGACCTACACCTATGCTGCCTCCTATGAGCAGTTCATGAAGATGATACAGGAGTGTGAGGATGTGGAAATGCTCAAGCAGATGAGGTTAGAAACTATGGTGGAGAAATTCTAAAGATTTCCATTTTTTATACCATCAATGACCATTAATTTCCATAAAATTCATGTAGAACTGAGGTACTTTTTAGAGTGGGTTGTCAACATTATGGAACTGAAGATGTATGTAACTTTTTTTTTTAAGACAAAAGATGTAGTTTTTACAATTTCGCTAATAAATGATCAATTTGAAAACTTAAAATTTTGTTTTTCCACATTTTAGGTACAGCATTATGACTGAAATAATGCATGCCACTGTAATAAACAATTTAAAGAAAGCTCAAGGCTTAGATATTGGTAAGATGTATTGCTCTTCAGTTTCTTGAAAAATAAAACAAGCACACAGGCGCATGTGTGTGTGCACGCACACACACAAACACACACACACACACACACACACACACACACACACACACACACACACACACACACACACACACACACACACACACACACACACACTTATCCAACATAATAACATGTTGAACATAGATGTAATGATTTTAAATAGAGAGAAGTTAACCAAATATTTTGACATTTCATTTCTGGAAATTAATAGTAAATGTATTTTGCAGAGAAGGACACTGCACCAAAAGGCACAGGAAAGGGGGACCTGCTGAAAGCAAGGAATTTGAAGCGGTATATAAACCAGGTAATACAGTACTATTCTAACAAGAATTGAGAGAAATGTAGGGTATTTATTCAAAACAGAAGGAAAATTATCTTGTCACATTGATAAGACTTACTTGTAAATTAATCACTGTTGACTTTGACTTGTCACAGTGCATTCAAATACTGGTAGTGCCAAACAGAAAAATAATCTATTTCTTATTGTACTACCAGAATGAGTGCTGGAGGATCAATGGATTTACCTCAAAACCCGTCTTTGACAGTGTTTTCTATTTTCTGCAGTTGAGAACTTCTAAGAACAAAGTGGAGAAAAGAATCCGTCATTGTGGGGGGGAAGGGTATGATGGCTATGGCTCAGATGAAGAAGATAGTCAGGTTCATGGAGGAGGCAAGGTAATACTACAGTAACAAAAGGCAGTCGGGTGTTTGCCATCCGGTCATGTCAGCATGTATGATATCCTCTAAGAGTATTTATAAAGGTCAAAGATTTCATTGTAATATTAAAATTGATTTGGCTCAAAAAAGATTAGGGTAAAAGCAACGTAAAAATATTTCAGTATATGTTGTGTAATGTAAAAATAAGTATAATGTGAAAAGTGTACATAATAACATCGAAATAATTTTTTTTCAACTTCAGAATAGAACCATCATTACGTTGTTAGTATGTTGGGTAAAATTATTAATTGCATATAAAAGTAAAAAGACAAAATCAAGTACAGGCAAAGTGGCTTGAAATAGTAAGCTGTACCCAGTAGAATTACACTATTTGGATCAGATTGTAACAGATTAATCAATTTTACTTTCTCAGGTGTTTTCATTCCATGTTGTGATGCATAATCCACAAGCTCAAGAATACTTCATGAAGTTTTTACGGAGAGATGATAACCATTCTCTTTTGGAGTGAGTAACGTGTTAAGTGAATTTTAGGTGTTTTGAAAAGAGCTACACAAGTGTCTTCTTATTATATGATTTGAAATTTAAATAATCTGAGGCTACATTTTCATTTGCTCTATCTTTTGTCAAGATGCTGTTAATTGTATTTGTCATGGCATTATTGATCTTTGATGAATTTATTATGGTCAGTGAAATTGTTAGTATGTCTCCTTGTCAGTGATCATGTGTTTGCAAAGAAACAGTGATGCTACTTGTAGACATTAATTTTGCAGGTTTTGGAATGCTGTTGAAAAATTGAAGCATGCAGAAAAGGTAATCGGTTTAATAAATTGTAATAGAAAGGGTTGAAAGTTATAGATGCATTCACATAAGATTGATGTGGTATTAAGTGATGATGCATTAAGTGATGATGACAGTTTCTCTAAAATGTTATGGTAATTTGCCTCAAATTTCTAACACTCTGTGTATGATACTTGTAACACTTTTACTTATTTATAAGGAACTTTTTGACTTGAACCTAAATTACTTTCAGAATTTTCCAAATAATTTTTTTGTGAATTATGAACCATAATTATATCTTTGGAACACATTAAGTGATTTTGTTCACATATAATGAATTCTTACAGAGGTTTGTAACATTTTACAGAAATACCAGCACCAAATAGGCACAGACATCTACCACATGTCCATCTCCAGGCCCAGCAGTCTGGTCACTAAGCTGCTGGACAGAGGAACCATCAAAAGGATTGAAGGATTTCTGCTTGGAAACATGGTAATAATTCAGCTGTTATTGACCAAAAGGATTAGCTCTGCAGTGCTTTGATTTTTATGAAACTTGTTTAAACTTGTTCAAATGCTGATATAAGCTTTACTTTGTTTGGCACCTGAACCTACTGACCCAAGGTGACAATTTTTTCAAGATGTTTACACTAAGTAAAGAACATGACTTATTTATTATCTTATTGATACAGGTAATAACATATTAACATTTTAGGGTCCAGAAGCATTCTTCACTGCTCAAGTCCAGGTATGGAATGAACTGGACAGCAATTATTATCCTTCATACATTGTGAGTGATGTCTATCACAAATATGTCAGTAAGCTGGAAGAGGAGGAGACTGAAGTGGATGTGTCATCACATGAAGCTTTACCAGGTAAGTCACCATAAGGTGGGTGTGGTATCACACTTGTTGCCCCTCCTATAATGTGAGTGGAGTATTTTTTATTAGGATAAGTTGTTTGAAGTGAAAGGAGGTGGGCAAAACTGGGTGTGTTGTTTCCCATAGTTGTACATGTAGAGGGTTTATTTGTATTATAATGTCTGAAGGTTTTGTGCTATAAGACTAAAAAGAAAAGGAAAAAATATAAAAAACTATGTGTAGCATACTGAATGACAGCTTTGTGCTAAAAATATATACCTGAACGTTATCATATTTTTGTTTCTAGATCATCTCATGTACAGTATCCCAGGGTCTCCAGAAGAACAGAAGGAACCTACATTTGGTTCTCATGAACTGACTCAAGCACTGCACAAAAGACTGCAGATATTGGATGACAAGACCATGAATAAGGCACAGGCTCTGCAGGCTATGAAACACACACAGAAGAGTGATGATACAAAGGTGACTTTATATTTTATATTGACATACTTTGGTTTTCCATATAATTTTTTTTTTTTTTGTTGTAACAGTTATTATTTTTCTGAACTATAATAATGTTCGTTTTACTTTATTTTGATTGTTATATTAAGTGATATATTCAGTGTATGTTTTGGATGTGTAGAGGGCCAAAGTAGTAGATGAGCTGCAGCAGGAACTTGATGAGCTGAAATCACAACGCAGACAGCTGGAGTTTCATATTGAGAAGACAGAGCTGTGGTGGGAAAATGTTGGACGTTGGAAAGCACACATATACAATGCAGAGGTTGGTTCAATAGTGCAGTTTGTGAGATTGTGTTACAAAAGAGTCTTGACAGTAACATTGCAGTTACTCTCTATACTATAGATATCTCAAAAACTAATTTCCTTGGTGGTTTTAAGGATTGAGCAAAATTCAGTGTCAGTTGTAAACATTAATTCAATGTTTGTATCCACTTCAAAGTTAGCTTGGTGACATGTTCACAATAAAGACTCCTTCATTCATGTTAAGAAGGAAATGTTGTTTTAATTTTATAAAAAAGGGGTTTGATAAATAGTCAGTACTAGGGTAGACCAGGGCCCCGTATCTCGAAAGCATCGCGTATTGCGAATCGCTATATCAAATAGAGGCTACAATGTATTATATGGGACTAGTATGGGCGAGTTATGGAATCGAGACGCTTGCGCACGTGCGCAACATAGCGAACCTTTCGAGATATGGAGCCCTGTAAGTATCAATTGAATGAATATGGAAGTGAAGATTTAAGATTGAATTTCTTTTTCGATTTTAGCTGTCAAAAGATGAAGACACTGACAAGATGGTGCCAAATTTTGCCATAGTTGTAGATCTCCAAGGTTTCCATACCAGAGGGCGTTCAATGCAAGACAGCACCAGTGGATGGGTGGTATCAAGGACACTGGATGAATTCCACACACTTCATAACAAGCTTATTATGGTAAAGAACAATACTCTGTGAAGTTGACATTGATTTTTTTTTTATTCTGATGAAAGGATTAGAGGTGCTCATGTCCTTGCTCCTATATATCATCCTTTACAGCCTTCTTCAAATATTATGATAAAGTTATTCATTTGACAATATCAGTCATACATACAGCATGTGCCATCATCTGATGGATAAAGATAGTTATATGTCAATGATTTTTGGTGTAGAAAGATATGTTTCAGTTTATCATACTATATGTACACTGTAATATGAAAAGAAAAACACACTAGGCTGGGGTAGTGCTAGCAATCTTTTTCACTTAGCCAAATTACCACTTTTTTTGTCAATTTGTTATCCAAATGATTATAATTTGACTAAAACAAGTCAAATCAAGCCCTTTTTGTTTAGCCATTTTAAGTCAGTTTTAGCATTTGGCTAAATTGGCGAGAGTTAGCGCTACCCCAGCTAGATAACATGATTAAGATATAGATGACACATCATTTGACTTTCAGATTGCAGCCTGGCTGACCAAAAAGCAGTTGCCAACCCTGAGTAAACTTCCCTTTAAATCTGTTAACAAGGCATTTCTGGAGAAAGCTAAGGGCACTCTAAGCACATATTTGACTGTGAGTCATTAAATTGTTTAATTTCCCAGATTTACAGTTTGATTTAGATGGGATTTATTTGAAAAAAATATATATAAGAAGTTTTATAAAGAGATTTTAGCAATTCCTTTTTATGTGATAGTATGGAAACAAATATTATTTAAAAAAATTAATGTTCTTTTAATAATGAGGAACATTTATGTAAATATTTATAATTTGTATTGTTATAGTAATCTTTAATCATGGCCTACACTATTCTTAATAATTAAGCATTTCGTTCCAGGTTATGCATATAGAGCATTTTTACCAAAGTCACCATGATTACTATGATCCCTATGATGTTTTAAATGTATTTTTCCATTATGCACTGTTTTCCTCTATATGTATATGTTTTACTGTAGACTGTACTAAAGGATGATATGCTGTCACAAAGTGAAGCTCTTTATGCCTTTCTGAGTCCAAGTCCTGATTACCTCAAACATCATCCACCCAGGATCAAATCTGCAAAGTTCTCAATTCCAAATATATTCAGGGGGTGAGTTTTTAAGGCAATTATAAAATTTTGAAAATTCTTTGACTGCATTTTAAAAGAAAAACCAGGCCAACAGTCATACAATGTAATCATGAATAGGAAAGAGTGAGTAGCAGAGAGACAAACATAAGTGGAAATACTTGATGACAGACACACAAACAAACAGGCCTGGGTTTGTAGATTTAATATATATATAACCTGATTAAACATACTCCACTTTTGATGTTATTTGCAGTTTCTATTTGAAAATTTCAGCCTGTCATCGTCAAAGGGAGAAAGTAGCAGTGAGGATGAGCTGCTCCTGATGGATGATGAAGGGTGGGTTTTTCTGATGCCTCAATTTCTTCTGTCCATTCACATAACATAAAGATTGACACATCACTGATGCAGGCTTTTAGTCGATTGGAGCAAGAAAGCTTTGGGTAGAAGATCACACAGAGAGTAGTTGCACTTGCTCCAAGTTACTTTCAGTATGTTTTAGATAATTGTAATGCACATCTTACTGTCCTCCCATTATTATGTACAGACACAGATGTGTCTGTACATATAGCCATCATCTGCGTCTGTCGTCGCCGTCGTCGCTGTCGCCGTCGTCGCCGTCGTCGCCGTCGCCGTGCACTTTTACCGATAACACGATAAATGGAAAACTGTTTTTTCTTTTGGTATGAAACTTACAGAACTGATGAATATTCATAATACGCAGGTCAAGTTCGAAAATCAGCATGATCGGGTCACTTTTAGGGAATTTATGCTGTTTTTTCACTTTTTTCAGCATATATGCAGCACTGATAACACGATAAGTGGAAAACCATTTTACCTTTTGACTTGAAACTTACAAAACTGATGAATATTCATTACACGCAGGTCAAGTTCGAAAATCAGCATGATCGGGTCACTTTTAGGGAATTTATGCTGTTTTTTCACTTTTTTCAGCATATATGCAGCACCGATAACACGATAAGTGAAAAACCATTTTACCTTTTGGCTTGAAAGTTACAGAACTGATGAATATTCATAATACGCAGGTCAAGTTCGAAAATCAGCATGATCGGGTCATTTTTAGGGAATTTATGCTGTTTTTTCACTTTTTTCAGCATATATGCA
>NW_019775969.1:52764-123361 GCF_001039355.2 Lingula anatina
TGCCAGTTGTGGTGCACATGTCTTTAGAAGCCTTGGCGAAATACCATCTGGTCCAGATGACTTGTGTGCGTCGAGGCCCATAAAATGACACTGAACCTGCCATTTCTGAACAGAAAGGGGCGGTGGGTCATGTGGATGTGCATTTAGTGGAGCCGATCTTAAGTCCGAGTTGTTGGCAATGTCAAACCTAGCGTAAAATTCATTCAGCTTGTCGGGAAGTGCTGTGTCGTCGTCACTCAGTACGTGTTTTGGACCTTTGTATTTAGTGAGTGATGACATGTTTGACCATAGCTGTCTTACGTTATTGGTCTCAAACTTTTCTTCGAATTTCTTTTTAAAGTCTCTCTTGGCGTTCTTGATGGCCCATCGCAGGGTTGCTTTTAACTTCCGATAGTTTTCGGGGTGTTGTTCTTTGTTACGGTAGGCTACATCTTTTTCCTTAATGAGCTTGCGGATCTTGTTGTTGCACCAGAGCTTGTTGTTAGTAAACTGCTTCACTTGCTTTCTCGGGACACACATTTCTTCACAGAATTGGATGTAACCAGTAACGGCATCAGTGTAGTTGTTAACGTCCTCAGTATCTCTGAATACCTCCCACTCGGTGGCCTCGAGGCAATCATGGAGGGTATCTATGGCTGCTTGGTTGAAAACTTTTACTGTTTTTATGGTGGGCTTGTTTTCCTTGAATTGTTGCTTGTATGTTGGAATTAGCAAGATATTGCAGTGGTCGGAGTTTCCTAAAGAGGATCGTTTGACTGGTTGGTACGCCCCTTTAATAGGACAATAGCAGTGGTCCAAAATGTTATTGCCCCTTGTCGGAAAATTGATGACCTGGCGATAATTAGGTAGTGTCGTTTTCAAGTTGGCTTTGTTGAAATCACCAAGGACAATAGATAATGAATCAGGTTCCGAATTTTCATGGGATGTGACGACTGATGTGAGGTTTTGTATTGCTATTTTTGTATCAGCCCGGGGGTGGATGTAGACGGCTGTAATTATGACACTAGTGAATTCACGTGGTAGATAGAATGGCCTGCACTTTAGTGTTATCAACTCAATGTCTGATGTACATATTTCATGTAATTACTTAACTTCCGTGCACCATGCATTGTTAATGAGAAAACACACACCTCCGCCTTGCCTCTTACCCGTGCTTATCCGCTCTCTGTCTTGCCTATATATCGAAAATCCCTCTGGTTGAAGGCACTGATCGGGAATGTTCTCAGTTAGCCATGTCTCTGTAAAGCAATAGATATTACAATTCTTGTAGTCTGCAAAGTTCGATATTCTGTAGTTTAGTTCGTCCATTTTGTTATAAAGACTTTGAACATTAGCCAGGATTATGCTTGGTACTGGTGACTTTAGTCTTCTTCTCCGTTGTCTTACTAGTTTGCCTCCCCTCCTGCCCCTTTTACGTATTCCGTATCGTCTAGCTGTGGGTAATATAAAATGAGCAGACTGCAAGTTATGCAACTGTGTTGGAGTTAAGAAGTCTGATGCTTCGTGTCGTAGTTGTAAAAGCTGGTCCCTCGTGTAGGATAATATTGTCACTGACAGAGCTGTTGTAATAACCAGGTAAAAGATAAACATAGTCAGAGCCCGAGATAGCATGTCGCCATTTGCCGGCGCCATATTGGCTGGAGCTTGGGTGTGATAACTGCTTTTTTTTCTGACATGCACATCCATATAAGAATCTTTTAAATAACTGCTAGCTGCTAGCTTTGTATCATTGACTTGTAAGCTCTAGCATTAGTATGGACACTTGTTGTTTTACATTTAATATGCTTTAAGTTTTCTTAAACTATTAGAAGAATTTGTGTACTGTGTAAAAACAGGTCATTTAGCTAACTTTGATTTCTTTTTCTAAGCATGAAACTTGTGTTTTCCAGATCATTACCCTACTCCTTGTCTGTGATGTTCTATTAGATGTGTTCAAGACAGCTAGCGAGTATGAGACGGAAAGTCCACCTCCGCCTCTGGTTCATTTTGTCTCCCCTGGAATACTAGCTGTCACATTGGTAAGTTGGCCTCTCGATCATTTTAGCCTGTAAAATTTTCCTCTCACTGAAATATTTTTATATTTCTTTTTATTTATGCAATTTTAGTTATAAAAAGTAACTGAAAGGCGCAGTTTGTTGTAATCACTCTTTCAGTACATATGTACATATACTGTACAAAAAGACAACTTGTGTTGTTGTTTCAAGGTTGTCTGTTTATCTTTGTGTCCCTGAAATCATGTTTTTTTTTCTTCTAAGAAATTTAACTTTAACATTGTTCAAGATTGGCGATGTAGCATTCTAAAGTCAGTCAAAAGACATCTTTGGCCCCATTTATATGTACCAATAGCAGGGCATCATTGAACACTGTCACAGTAAAAACATAACCCATTTCATTAATCAACCAAAAAAGATCTGAGGTTACAATGCATGGGCATGTGATGGTATGAGCCTTTTAATAAAACATACACTAGTACCTGCTTTATACAGTTACTTTCATGCATCCCATTCAGTAATGCATTTTCTCAACAAATAATATGAATGTATTGTTACTAGTTACAAAAAGAGTCCTGCACTGTATGTCGCATAGAAGAGTGTAATTATATTGAGGTGCAGCTGAGACATAATATGCTTCTGTATTTTGCATACAGTAGATCATGAGTAATTGTAACTGACTTAATAATATCCCTTGACTGGTGTTTCGAAAAATAGGATGAACACACCAAAGTGTATGAAAATTAAGGTGAACATGTACTGTAAGCAAAATACAAGTACAATATTTTCCCATTGTTTGAAGTGCTGGCCATGGAATAATGAGCGGTAACAATGTGCAGCATACAGTATATGAGGTAGCAAATTAAGCTGGAATAAAGAGAGGCAGATGAAGTCACATATAGGCTATGTCCAGTGTAACAATGCTGAGATCATCTGAAGAAAGCAAGAAGTTCTTTACAACTTCTTGGAAGAAAGGGAGTTGTGGAAGTCCTCGACAGTCAATGTCCTGAAAGGACAAGATATTTGAAGAGAATCAGAGAATTCATTGCAACTGTGCAGTATTCATAGTAGGTCACAACAATTTTTCTTTGGGTATGATGCATTATAATCAGATACTTTTATCACGCTTTGATAAGTTCAAACACATGCTTTCTCATAACTTTGGATCATTCGCAAATAACATACACCAATACTGAAGATATGATACAAAGGTATTGGAGTCAGTTCACCTGATTTAATATCTGTCTGTTAGGTGTGAAAGATATGTGTTTTGTATTGGAACCTGTTAGGAGAAGGGGGCTTATCAGGTCAGACCTTCCAACTTATACAAATACCATATTGATTTTGTTTGTCAGGTCACTAATTTTTAGGACCTACATGGCTTCTGTGACCCACAAAGATTAAGGGTCCCTCAGTGTCTTTTTTATTTCTAAAAGTGGGTGTGAAACAGCACCACTTTGTCTTTTGGGTTCATTTCGGTGTATTTTATCATCAGTCAAATATACTATGAGAAATTGGCAAATATATTAATGAAATAGGATTAATTTGTTTTGCACAATTAATGGGATTTTACAGAAATAAACTTAAGTGTTCATTTGTTGAAAATCTGTTATTCTTGTATTTTTTACACTGATTGCTATCAAATTTTGAAAGCAAATTGATCGCATAGCATTTGCTTTATACAGAAAGTATGGGTCACAGAAAAATATTAACCACAGATAATGACAGCAAATCATTGAAAAAAAAGGCAAATTGCCTCTTACTATTGTCAACTAATAATTAAAAAACTTTAAAATAGTGGGCCTTTTACATCTTACAATATTTATAGATTAATGAGACAGCTGAGCTTGATGTATATGTACTCAGTAGTTGTATAACAGAGGTAGCAAAGTCTATGCCAGATGCATTGGTACATGGTGCTTTGGAAGGAGATAGGGGGTGGGTTATTGCAAATGATTAACGCTGTAGTAGGTCTTCCTTGACTTCTGGGATGGTGCTCTTTTCATTGATATAAGACTGCATTCCCATAAACCTATCATACTAGCTGAATCGGTCTAACTAAAGAATGGTCCAAATCATGAACAGATGCCAGCAATATAGGAACAGGAATATTGTATACTAATATATGCACCATAAAAGCTTTTATCCATTGATGGTTTTCGCGATGATTGAAATATCTAGATTTAAATAATGTACTCCTGATTATATATCAGTATGGACATAAGATTTCACAAAGATAGGCGCTGACTACACCAAGCTTCATGACCCAGACTTGGTTACTGTATTATATATATCTGAACCGTGATTGTCATATAAAATATCATTCCACATACTCCTGGGTTAGCTTGCCCCACATATCATCAATCATTCTGAGTAACCCATGTGCATGTATAATGGCTTTTTTTACAATAGCTTCAAGATAAAATACAACTGTTACATTATTCCATTTGCCACACATAGCATTGTATATCAGGTTACCATTTGCCACTTTAGACAGTATTGACTATAATATTATAATTTAACATACTGTTATAACTGCTGTTTATGACTTCTGAATCAATCTATCACATGTGTGCCAATTAAATTGTATTAATGCTACCTGACATACAATTTTATTACTGCACATTGCAACAATGCTATTCCAGTTGTAGTAAATCATGCCCTTTCTTGCAAAAGAAATTGTTGGGGAAAACCTACCAAATCTTACTATAATTTGTTTACTGCTCTAAAACAATCTGAGAAATGTGAAGAATTCATCACCATTTTGTGAATATGTGATAATTACATTCAGTGTGATTTCAGATGCTTGTAGCAGTAATACAACAAGTGGAGCGTGCCAAGGGAGTGTATTCTTCTGGAGTCCTCTGGATTTTTTGGTTTCTGCTGATTGTAGCAGGAATTGTGCCATTCTATTCCAAAGTAGTCAATTTTGATAAAGTAAGTCTTCTACAACATCAGTTGATAAATTTTCCCTGATGTAAGATTATTGATTTGAAATTACTTTGTGTTTTAATAGTAACGTTAACAATCAGTTGTGAACCTAGGCTGCCTTTTCTATATTTTTTAAAAATTTTATTTGTGTATTTGTTTGATTGTAAAATTAAGATTTTAAAATGTTTGATTGACACTTATACATTATGTCATTTGAAAAAAGGTCTTTAATCAGTTTTTGATTATTTTGTGAGTAACAAGGACTATGGTCTTTAAGACGATTTCCACTTTCTTAGAAAAAAAAAGAAAAAAAATCATAGTAGGAGGTGTATTTACTTAGTTTAAAAAATATTTTCTGTTTGTGTGAGTTATAAGAGTTGAAGATATTTCATGTTTGGACCGTCTTTTCAGGTATGGAAAAATGACATCTACAGATTTGTCACCTTCTTTGTGTATTTTGGTCTTCTCCTGGTGCAGTTTGTCCTCTGCTGTATCAGTGACCTCCCCAGGAATAACCTACCAGAAGGAGCTGTAAGTATATACTATATCCCATCTTGCACTTCCTCGATTTCAGCACTAGTAAATTACTAATCTTTTCTGGATATTAATGTCAAATTGCAGCAAATAGGTATATGATTTATTTTGTTAGCAATTGTTATTAATATTATTAAAAGCATCTGACTGTCTAAAATGCATTCATTAAGAATTGATTGTTTTGATATAGTATCAACATGTGGTAAGATAACTGTACAGAAGGGCATTATATGGGACAGTGATCATCAGTAGTATAAAGAAAACATAACAATTTGCAGTGATATGTGACTGTGAATTGAACAAGTAAAAAGGCAAGATCAAAGAAGACAATGAAAGGATAAAGGGTATTAAATTGGACAGCAAGTTTACTATCTTATAGCTGTAAAATTTAATTTAAATATAAATATAAGCTTAATAAACGAGTTTAACGAGAGGTCTGGATAGTTCACAGTTAGCTCTTCCAAAGAGATTGTTATCAGAAACTGATAAAGCATCTGACTGTCTAAAATGCATTAGTTAAGAATTGATTCTTTTGATAAAGTATCAACACGTGATAACTGTACAGAAGGGCAATATATGGGACAGGTTAAATAGTGCTTGATGTGATCAACATCAGTAGTATAAAGAAAACATAACAATTTGCAATGATATGTGACTGTGAATTGCAAAAGTAAAAAAAGCAAGATCAAAGAAGACAATGAAAGGATAAAGAGTATTAAATTGGACAGCAAGTTTACTATCTTATAGTTGTAAATTTTTATATAAACATAAATTAAAGCTTATTAAACCAGAAATCTGGACAGTTCAAAGTTAGCTTTTCCAAAGAGATAATTATTTCTAAAAAATACAAATTGACACCTCAGTGTGTAGTGATTATATTTATGTGATTTATACTAACATATGTTTTGTCGTGTAATTTCATTTATTTGAAATTTAAAATTAAAAAAAATATACATTTGAAGAGGGAATAATGAAAAATATGAGTTAATGAAAGTGGAAATATAAATAAAAACTTATTGTGTTAAGGGTGCCACCTGGTGTTAAATTGTAAAATCATTATGCATCCAACATGTACACCACATCAACAACAGTCACAGGATATTTTTTGCCGATGTATAAATCTGTCCATCTTTAATTTTAGTATTTGTAAAATGGAACAGAAAGACACTCATGATGTCATGTAAGATATAATAATTTTGAGTGTTTTTCAAGTGTTTTTCTGCACCACAAATTAAGGTTGGAAACATATTTATGTTTACCTTGATATTCAGTGTGGCTGATGCCAATTCCCAGTTTTGATATTTGCTTTTTTTCTGTTTACAGAAGCCATCTCCAGAGATCACAGCCTCATTTCTCTCCTATATTTCTTTCCATTGGATTAACAGGTATAACATTTAACACCTTGTCAATGGTTCTGTGACATTTTTTTTGCTGAAAGTTTTTGAAGAGTATTCTTGGTCCTGTGCAGTTATGGTGCTTACTAATGAATATCAACCAACCCATTAAATCTAAACTTTTGAATTTTTAAAGACTGATGATTTTAAGGATTTTAAGGCATAGACTCTTTCTATCTCTCTCTCACCAAAAAAAAAAAAAAAAAAAAATGTCCTTACTCGAACCATATTTTCAGAATTTTCTCATTATTTTTAATTATCATCAGGGCAGTACTTATGAATTGTTTTCTAATCAGTTTGATTCAATATTGGTCTTATGCCAGTAATGAACAATATTGTTTCATGTTGAAATCCCTCTCTTTGACAAGTATCCATATGATACTACACTGTTTCATATTAGAATGTTACTTACTAAAAGGGGTAAAAAATGAACAAGTAATTTTCTCAAGGGCAGTTGAATAGATTTGTTGTAAACTTTGTCTATTTCAGCCTCGTAGTGAAGGGCTACAAGAATGACCTGGTGGCTGATGACTTGTTTGAACTAAACCCCAGAGATGTGTCGGCCAACAATGCACCTATGATAGAAGCAGCATGGAAGGTGGAACTCGAGAAAGCAAAAAAGTATGCACTTCTGTTTTAAATTAGTAGAATTAAGAAGTAGGCAAGACTTAGAGAAGAATCACAATTGTAGGACAGAAAAAAAGTTTAAAGCGTGATATTATGGGATAGAGGATAAGAGGACTGGGATTTTTTAAAATCAAACAATTAATGTTTTGGATATAGAATATACCAAAGTGGTTTTACATACCAGTAACTATAAAGAGAAAATGTTGTGTTTTAGAGAAGCAGCTCAGCTAGCCCTAAAGCTTGGATACAGCAAAGACGCCAATGGCATGTGGGTCAAGAACCAGCCCATGAACTTGGCATACAACGCCACAGAGTCCACAGAGAGAACGCCTTTAATGACAGGAAGCAACAGGAAGTCCGGGGAAGATGATGTGGAATTCAAAAATGGGAAGAGGAAAAAGAAAGATGATGGCTGTCCAAAACCCAAACCGTCCCTGGTGAAGGTGATAGCTAAGGTGTATGGCAGTGTACTGGTAAAGGCTATACTGTGTAAACTGGTATATGATGGGCTGCAGTTCGTGGCACCACAGTTACAAGGGTGAGTGGGGAAATGTAGTAGAATTATGTAAAAGGTTCAGGATTTTTCAAGGAGTTTTATAACCTTTCAGTGGAGAACCTGGTTAAGATACTCTTTCCTTTTTGTTGTTTACCAATGTTGCTTAGTACAGAGTAAAATAAGATAAATCGGTTATTTTAAAATATACAGTATGTGCGAGCATATGTAAAATTTGCATCAGATTTTACTTTTTTGATATATCGGTAAGATATAAGGTTTTTATTACAAGCGGAGATGTAAAAACTTTTTAGCAACATATTCCCTTACCTCAACTTCCCAATGGTGTATATTGATGATGCTGATGCTGATGCCTTTATTCTCTAGATTGATGATCAAATTCACAGAAAATGTGGATGACCCAGAGTGGCATGGGTACCTGTATACAGTGGCCTTCTTCCTGACTGGGCTGACAGGGTCCTTCTTCTACCACCAGCTGTTTCATCTGTCTATGACCACAGGAATGAGGCTCAAGTCTGCTCTCATTGGGGCTGTCTACAAAAAGGTGTAGTTAAGCTAAAGGTTATAATACTATAGTGTGTGTGTGTGTGTGTGTGTGTGTGTGTGTGCGTGTGCATACCTATTTCTATCGGAAGGTTTTTACCATTAGCTAACAATTTTATAATTATGTGGTGTTGGCGAATTTCACCTATTATACATATTTACAGCCCTGTTACTTTTCCTCTCAGAACCTGGCCATGATTAATACTTAAATATATGCTGCGGTATTGTTCAATTATTATACATAAATGTTGCTTTATTCTTTTCCCTCTTAGGCCCTAACCATGAGTAACGAGGCCAGACAGGAGTCTACTGTGGGTGAAATAGTCAACCTGATGTCTGTAGATGCCCAGCGTGTACAGGATGTCATGGGATATCTCTGGATGTTTGTGTCTGCGCCTGTCCAGATTGCTCTTGCACTGTGGTTGCTGTATCAGCAGCTGGCAGGGGCTATATTTGCTGGATTGGCTGTCATGGTACTCCTGATTCCCATCAACGGTGTTGTGGCAACGAAACTGAGGAAGTTGCAGGTATGGGTTGTTTGGTCTAAAGTCATACCAACTCAGTCTCCTCAATTCTGCCACTTTTGAGCTGTGGAGCTACTTGGATTCCTGCATCTGAATACACCATAGTTGTTATTGTTGGCCCTTATACTGGCCTGCAGTTTTATTAAACGTAGGAAAAACAAAGAGTTGAAATTTCAGTAGTTAATAATTAATGGAATGGTTGTCAATAGTAATTGTAAAGGTCCTGTTGAAAATATTAAAAATTTTTAAGAATGGGTGTTACATGTATTAAACAAATGATTCTATCTGCTATTTGTTTCATAGTAATTAGTTTTGACCCAGTAATTTTTTGCATTATGTAATTTATTTATTTCTTTTTTACAGGTGGCTAACCTTAAGATGAAGGATAGTAGAATTAAGCTGATGAATGAAGTTCTATCTGGAATAAAGGTGTGACTTCACATTGTCTTGATTTTTCACCACGTAGAGAGTGAAACTTGAATTTATGATTAAATTTAATTGCTCATTTTGAATTCTTACCCTTTAAAATAAGACTTAAATTAGGGTAAAATTTACAGTTCTTTTCTGGTATGTATCTCACAGGTTCTGAAGCTGTATGCCTGGGAATTGTCATTCAAGGAGAAAATTTCAGAAATTAGGCAGAAAGAGCTGGCCTTGCTGAAGAGGTCTGCCTATCTCCAGGCTGTCACTGTCTTCTGCTTTACATGTGCTCCTGTCTTGGTAAGATTTTATGTCTGGAATTTATTCATAATTTGTTTATAATTTTCCTTGCTGTAACAATTGAATATTTTCTACTTGATTTCAACTTACAACGGACTTTTTCAAGCTATTCGTGGAAAAATCTTACATCAATGGATCAAACGAATGGATATTAAAAATATTTTTCCAGTATTATTTTTTCAAATCGGTGCATAAAGAGCTGTCAGTCTTTGCTAAACATGACATTAAACATAAATTTAGTATAGATAGATGGACGGGTGGAATGATCTACATATAAATTAACGTGTATTTTTAGGTCACTTTGGCATCTTTTGCAACCTATGTACTGATAGACTCGAAAAATGTTCTGACAGCAGAGAAAACATTTGTGTCGCTGTCTCTCTTCAATATCCTTCGCTTTCCCATCAATATGCTGCCCATGATGATATCATTTGTAGTGCAGGTAAGGTAGCTCTTAATATGGTATTGCACAATGGAATAAGAATTTACCTATTATAAAAAACAGTCTCACATGTTCTTTTTTAATTGATGCTGGACATGGACAGTAGAATGTGACAAAGTATCAAATTTCTGTTTCAACAGTTAATCCAAGGGATTGAATGGAAATGAGATAGATATGTCCCGTAGTTAAATGCTTTTTTATGTTTCTGTCCTAACAACAAGTTCACATTCATGGAAGGGATATTGTGCATTTAATAGAAATTCTGAAAGTAGACCAGTGCATCTTTTAAGAGGTACTATCTTTAATTTTTATCAGGCCAATGTTTCCATAAAGCGTCTGTCAAATTTCTTGTGCAATGAAGACATTGATCCCAACAATGTACACCACAACCCCAATGCCAGTAAGTGTACAGCAATCTCTAACTATAAACCTCAGTCAAGAATTTAATACATAACATTTTTTTCTTAATATAATGAATGAAATAATACAATTGATAATGATATTTATCTGTATAAAACCCTCGGATGTTCTGCAAACTGTGTTTTATTCACGTGAAAAAGGATTCAATTTTATGCTGACATATTTCTTATTACAGGACATCCAATAGAAATAAGGAATGGCAAATTCTCCTGGAGCAAAGGGGACAGAGTTGTTTTGGAGGAGTATGTTTAGACAAATACACCACAGAATTATTTAAAATGTGTTTTGATAATATACAAAAGAGTAGATGTCTTTTGATTTGAGAATTTTAATACAAGTGGAATTCAGGCACCTGTTTTTTTCTGTTTAAATAGTGAAAATAGAAACTGTAGCTGGTTCTTGTATATGTACGCATTTTAGTTGTAATCCTGTCTCATTTCAAGATTTTTTTATATTTTCTAAAATACCGATCCATTTTCACAAAAGCTGGTCCTTATACATACCATATTTTATTTTCAGTATAATTATGGTCTTACACCTCATGTCCATAGCATTCAATAGCATTTATAGGTCAGTTATCATGGCTTGGGATACAGTGTGTCATTAAAATTGTGCATGACATTTCAGTGTCAATTTGGAGGTCCCTGATGGTAAGTTGGTGGCTGTGGTGGGACAGGTTGGGGCAGGCAAGTCATCCCTACTGTCTGCCATACTGGGAGAGATGCAGAAGGTAGAGGGCAGTGTCAACCTCAAGGTAAACCAGAAATTGACACTTTTTGTCAGGGTTTTTTTGTCAGTGAAACTACAAATAACAATTTCATCAAAGTATAAACTGCAGCCATGAATTAAGTACTAAATGTTTTTTCCTTAAAATCCCTAGAAGTGTGAATTTTAATTGTCAGTAGAACAAAACAAAAATGGTAGAAAAAAATTTAGTCTAGATGTGATCCTTAATTCAGTTCTATTCTGTAACTTGATAAGCTTTACTCTGTTTCTGTATCTACTGTTTCAGGGCAGTGTGGCCTATGTGGCTCAACAGGCCTGGATCCAGAATGCCACTCTGAAGGACAACATATTGTTTGGCCGGCAGGAAATGAGGAAGAAGTATGAAGAAGTGGTGGATGCCTGTGCCTTGAGACCTGACCTGGACATTCTGCCTGGAGGAGAGATGACCGAAATCGGAGAAAAGGTTTGACAGTCCATCCCCCTGGCGTCTTCCTTTGGGCATTATATTACCAACATAAATATGAATATTTTCAATTATGATATAATGCCCCCCTTCCCTGCCTTGCACACACCCAGGCGCACTCACAAATGCATGCATGTGCAGAAACACACAGACACACATGTTCTCTCTCTCTCTGCTCTCATTAGCATAAATTTTAACACTGAACATATCACTTCGTACTGGTATTTGTTCTTGCACAATTGATGTTCCTCGTTTTAGGGTATCAACTTGAGTGGTGGTCAGAAGCAGAGGGTCAGTCTGGCCAGGGCAGTGTATAATGATGCTGATGTCTATCTCCTGGATGACCCTCTCAGTGCTGTGGACTCCCATGTGGGCAAGCACCTGTTTGAGAGTGTCATAGGTCCTAAGGGATTGCTGAGGAAGAAGGTAATATTTTGACATAGTATATCAATTGATCCCAGCCACCTTCTAGCAACTGATGCCCCTCTCTATAGTTTTTGCTGCTCAGCAACAACCCTTTAATAATACCTGCCGCCTCTCCAACAAGAGATATTTTAAATAAGAAAACTTACCTCACCACTGAACTATGGCAACTGAAACTTTGGCAATTTTACATTTGCAGTTGTACTGGACTGCACAGAGGTCTTGTCTTTGCAATTGGCACCTGTAATCTCCGAGAGAAACCTGTTAGCTTTAGCTCTCATCTTCGGTGCCTTCTCTTTGATTTTCTTCTTATCCTCTGAGTCGCCGACCAAAGGATAAGCCTTATAAATGTGGACAGTGCCCCACCCGCCTTCACTGGAATCAGCTAGTCTAATGAGGTTATTCCTTTAATTTTCTTAAGCTTATCACCTCTTAAGCGTTATCAGGCTTGTTATTGTCTATTGCCCAAACTACCTGCATCAGTTGCTTTTGTAACTGGTCTTGAATTCAAATTAGAAACTTCAGACTTAATCTTCTTAACTTTGACAGAGGAACCATGCACTTCACAGACTTTCCAACTCTAGTGTTACTGGAGCAGCACAGTTTTTAGTTAACTGGTATTTTCCCTTTAGACCAGAGTGTTGGTGACCCATGGTCTTCAGTGGCTAGAGAAGTGTGACCAGATTGTTGTTTTGCTGGACGGTCGTATCTCAGAGACAGGCACTTATGAGGAGCTGCTTTCCCATAATGGTGCCTTTGCCCAGTTCCTGAAGACATACCTAACACAGGCTGATGATGAAGATGAGGAGAGCGATGAAGGTTTGAAATTATTACGTATTACCTATCTGAAAATGGCAATACCTATGCAATAAGCTTGGTTGCATTGTTAAATCATCCTGGCCCAAGATTTGTTAGTTTTCTCATAAAAAGTGACACAAATGCCTGCTTAATGAATTGTGCTTTTTAACACCAACATTGCAAAGCCATCTTGTCTTCTTATTATAAATGTGGTTCCATTTTTACATCTATTTGAACTGTTTGATTTTGGAAATATAAACTATTTATGATGAAATAAAATTGATCAATTCCTCAGTTTAATACACTGAATGAGGTCTTAACTACGATGAATATAGCATACTTTTTGTTTCAGCCAAAGAGCTGAAAATTTTCAAGAATTTGTATGTACTAATATAATTGCTTTTAGAATTGGTGAAATTTTTATATGCTAATGTGAAATTGGCTTTATTATGCTTTGTTTTCAAAAACTGAGGCAAAGGAAAATATTCTACAGCATGCATCTGAATTCTGAGTGGTATGTTTTAGTGTCTTCTCCTTCTGCTTACAGAGAATGAGGCAAAGCAAAAACTCCTGCAGCGTTTGGACTCTGTATTATCAGAAGATGGACACAGCTCAGATGAAGAGATATCCAAACTGAAACAAAGGTAATAATTCAACAAGCATCTGGATTATTTTCAATTTAAAAGTTTATTTTCCGGATTCATCAAATCATTGCTGGTTTGGCGAGGAAAAAAGATAAATGATTTAAATTCCTTATCCAGCAAAAATTTAATGTTAAAATTCTAAAAAAACTGTTTGCATTATCTCAGTGGTGTACTGTATTTTATTGTAACAGCAGCTCTCAGCAGTAAGTTTCAAGTTTTAAGGCAGTTTAGACTAATGGGGACAAGTCTTAATCAGTGTAAAATTTTTTGTTCCTAGGGCTAAGTCTAAATCCCCTACTGCAAAATCCCCCACATCTGCCCTTCGTAGTCCTGTACAACGCTCACTCAGCAGACAGAAATCTGTGGAGATAGACAAAGAGATGGTGGAGAAACAGGTTAAAGAAAAGAAAGAGAAGGAAAAGTTGATTCAGGCTGAGAAAGCAGAAACGGGAAAAGTATGACAACAAATATCTGTTTAATGTTCTTGTGGTATTTTCACAAATAAATAAATAAATATAAAGTGAAGCTTTCGGGATGACCAGGTCTTTCCTTTCACACACACACACACAAAAAAAAAACATGCACACAGGCATGCACGCACGCACACACACACCATATTCATAAGCATATGAATAGTCCACATTTTTATAAAGTTTTTGAATTTATCAGCATCTGTGGAATAATTCTGAACAATCCACAGAGACCTACATACATTGTGTATGTTTTGCCTCATTTCAGGTCAAGTGGACAGTATATTGGACCTATGCCAAGTCTATTGGTAAATGGATGAGCTTCCTTATTCTGTTCACTTTCATCCTGTACCAGGGGTGTTCTGTTGGCTCCAGTTTCTGGTTGACTATTTGGAACTCTGACAAAGTTCTCCAGAATGGCTCTCTTGCAGGAACACCAATATTTNCATTGGCGAGAGCTATTGAAAGGACAACAATTGACAAAGGGCCCGGCATGCAGCATCTATATGACTGGCTTGAAAATTTACCGAGTCTTGCCGACGATGTGGTCGAACAATCGGAACAAGAAAAAAATTCTGTCGCATGATTTTGACGTATGGACTAAATGTTTGAGCCCAGAAAAATTAATTTTATAATATAATTTTTTTGGTCGGATTGACTGGGCCGGTCGAAATGCTTGGCACATTACCGTAATGTAAAATTGGCTTTATTATGCTTTATGTTTTCAAAAATTAAGGCAAAGGAAAATATTTTGCAACATGCATCTGAATTCTGAGTGGTATGTTTTAGTGTCTTCTCCTTTCTGCTTACAGAGAATGAGGCAAAGCAAAAACTCCTGCAGCGTTTGGACTCTGTATTATCAGAAGATGGACACAGCTCAGATGAAGAGATATCCAAACTGAAACAAAGGTAATAATTCAACAAGCATCTGGATTATTTTCAATTTAAAAGTTTATTTTCCGGATTCATCAAATCATTGCTGGTTTGGCAAGGAAAAAAGATAAATGATTTAAATTCCTTATCCAGCAAAAATTTAATGTTAAAATTCTAAAAAAACTGTTTGCATTATCTCAGTGGTGTACTGTATTTTATTGTAACAGCAGCTCTCAGCAGTAAGTTTCAAGTTTTAAGGCAGTTTAGACTAATGGGGACAAGTCTTAATCAGTGTAAAGTTTTTTGTTCCTAGGGCTAAGTCTAAATCTCCTACTGCAAAATCCCCCACATCTGCCCTTCGTAGTCCTGTGCAACGCTCACTCAGCAGACAGAAATCTGTGGAGATAGACAAAGAGATGGTGGAGAAACAGGTTAAAGAAAAGAAAGAGAAGGAAAAGTTGATTCAGGCTGAGAAAGCAGAAACGGGAAAAGTATGACAACAAATATCTGTTTAATGTTCTTGTGGTATTTTCACAAATAAATAAATATAAAGTGAAGCTTTCAGGATGACCAGGTCTTTCCTTTCACACACACACACACAAAAAAAACACATGCACACAGGCATGCACGCACGCACACACACACACCATATTCATAAGCATATGAATAGTCCACAAGTTTTTGAATTTATCAGCATCTGTGGAATAATTCTGAACAATCCACAGAGACCTACATACATTGTGTATGTTTTGCCTCATTTCAGGTCAAGTGGACAGTATATTGGACCTATGTCAAGTCTATTGGTAAATGGATGAGCTTCCTTATTCTGTTCACTTTCATCCTGTACCAGGGGTGTTCTGTTGGCTCCAGTTTCTGGTTGACTATTTGGAATTCTGACTCAGTTCTCCAGAATGTCTCTCTTGCAGGAACACCAATATTTGACGAGAAGGAGCAGTTGTATCTTGGGATTTATGGAGCATTTGGAGCAGCTCAAGGTTAGTGTGGAGCACATATGTGGTCCCTTGTTGATATATGATTTAGTTAATTAATGATTTTAGGTAAGTCTTACAAGAATAAGAAGGTGTGCTTGTTTAGGAAAGATTGATGGATTGACAGTGAGTTTTTAAGCCTTACCTCTTTTCAGTGGAGATAAGCTGACCATACTGTCTTGACAAGCCCTCAGATTATAATATCTAAATTTTGGAAAATCAGTATGGTTTTCAGCTTCTCGTGTGACAGTAGGGGGTGGAACATGCAGGGATTTGATTGGCATCTGTTGTTTAGAAATTGTAATTAGATGGCTTGTTGAGATTGTACATTTTTAGGTTTATCTGCACTGTCTATAAATCAGTCATTTTTAAGCAGAAAATACATTTTTTTTACCTGACTACTCTCTCTCTCATTTAATTATTGATTTATATTTGTATATTCTGTTTTGTTCCCAGCTGCCTTTGTCCTCATCTACTCCATAATAGCCTCACTTAGCATGGTGGATGCTGCTGGCAGGCTTCACGATGACATGATTCACAACATCTTACGTTCTCCGATGTCTTTCTTCGATACCACTCCCAGCGGCCGTGTGGTAAACCGTTGTTCCCGCGATGTGGAGACGATTGATAACAATCTTCCTCAAATCTTAAGAAGTTGGATGAACACATCTTTTACTGTGCTGACTACATTTATTATTATTGGAGTTAGTCAGCCATTTTTCTTGATAATGGTTGTGCCATTGGGGATTATTTATTACTTTATTCAGGTGAGAAGCAGTTATCTTGAAAATTAGAAAGATTCTATGAGGTGAAAAACATTAAAATGCTTAAGAGTATGTTGGTTTTCTTGAATATTTTGACTTGGAACAGTAAAGTCATTTACAGAGATATTTAGAAGGCCATTTTAAAATTAAGAGTTATTTGTAGGAGCAATTTCACTTTGATTTGATCATGAGACGGTATCATGGTCAGATTGGTTTCTTTTATTTCTAAGTTTATGTCTTAGTTCAGGTGTAAGCGTTAGAAAGCATTGTATAAATAATCTTGCATAAAATTCAACCCATCAGAGCATTACAATCACACACGTACCCTGTGTCTTTATCACTCTTCAGAGGTTCTACGTCCCAACTTCGAGACAACTGAAAAGATTGGAATCCACAACACGCTCCCCTATTTACACCCACTTCAGTGAGACCATAACAGGGGCGTCCACCATCAGAGCATATGGAGAGGATGGAAGGTTTTTGCAAACCAATGAGAAGAAGGTGGACAGCAACCTGGTGTTCTACTTCTCCTCATTGGCATCTAACAGGTGAATATGAAGGGTTTTCATCTTTAATTATTGCAATTGTTGATATGCTTACTATACTTAGATTTAATAACTTGAGTCTTTGGGGGTTGCATTTTCTGGGTGGTCATCTATATGCATTTCTGCATAAATTAAAGAGAAGTGCATTGATTGTAATTGCATTCATGTCTTACTGATTGGATGGAATATTGTTACAGATGGCTAGGCTTCAGACTTGAAGTGATAGGAAACTTGATAGTGACATTCACATCCTTGTTTGCTGTGATCACTCGAAGTAATGTACAAGATCTACAGGCTGCCGCCCTGGTGGGACTCTCCCTGTCATATGCTTTACAGGTAAACTAAAGATGGCACTGCTTATGAAGATAATCCTGGAATACAAAAAATTTGTTGTAGAAAAATGGGTTTTTATGTACAGAAACGGATTTGTCTGTACATATAGCCCTCGCCAGTGTCTGTCATAGCTGTAGCTGTTCACTTTCAGAGGAAACAAAATAAGTTGAAAACCATTTGACTCTCTGTCTTCACAATTACAGAATTGATGCATTATTTTATTATTTATGCAATTTTTTGTGAAATGTTCATATTTTAATTATGGCATTTTCAAGGTGTGACTTTGCAATAGACCTGTTTGCTTTAATTTATCTGAAATAATACAGGCAATATTTTACATACCCTATTTCTTTAATTTTAGCATGTAATGGCTCTGTCTTGTGTATCCTAGGTGACTGGTGCATTGAACTGGATGGTTCGCATGAACAGCGATGTGGAGACCAATATAGTTTCTGTGGAGAGAGTGAAGGAGTACTCTGAAATGGAAACAGAGGTCTGTATTAGAAATGAACTAACATTATATGATGAATTTATAACAAAAGATAATAAATTTTGTTTTAAAATATGTATATTTTTATGACATTGTGGCATCAACTTTGAGGGACTTGTTATTAGTAATTTCTGTTACCATGCAATTGTGTGTCGCTCTTTGTATATATTTTTTATACTAAGACTCCTAATATGCAGAGATGTAATAATCTCAACACAATTCTGTCTCCAGGCTGAGTGGGACATAAAGGACACACGCCCACCCAGGAGCTGGCCTGATAACGGACAGGTCCAGATACAGAATTTCTCTGTGCGATATCGAGAGGGTCTGGATCTTGTGCTGAAAAATATCTCTCTTGATATAAACCCAGGAGAGAGGGTATGTAGTCAGATTGCAGAGTGGGAGAGAACATTCACAAGGGTCTGCTTAAAGACGTGTTGTATTAAATATTGAAATTTGAATATTTTTATATTAAATATTATTGTTTCAAAGATTAAGGTAAGAATAAATTGCAGCAAAGAAAAATAATCATTTAATATCCAGTGCTCAGTGAACTTCCAAATGATTAATTTTATATAAGGTGACATCTTAGATTTATTTAGATGCAAAATTTGGGCCATTAAAAAACTATCAATTTGTAAATTTTATAAACATTAAACATTTTACTGGATCTGTAATTTTATATATAAGGTGACATCTTAGACATACAAATGTAACCATTTTTTTATTAAGTTGCAAAATGTTGGTCAATATAAAAACAATCAATTTGTAAATTTTATATGACTTAAATATTTGCTTTTACTGGATCTGTATACAATTAGCCTTGATTCTGATACAGTGAAGCACTTGTCTTTCCATAGGTTGGTATCATAGGAAGAACAGGAGCTGGTAAATCTTCCCTTACCCTGGCACTGTTCAGGTTGATAGAGGCTGCTTCTGGCAGAATAGTCATAGATGGCGTTCCCATCGCAGGGCTTGGGCTGCACCAGCTCAGGTCAAAGATCACAATATTGCCTCAGGTGAGAAAAAGAGACTAGATAGATCTGTGTGATTTTGCAAGTTTTAATCTTCAAATTTGACATTTCGCAATGTGTAAGGAAAAAGAGACAGTACTGTAGCATGTGATTGTATTTAATAGGGTAGTTTTAATCTTCAAAATTGACATTTTGCAATGTGTAAGGAAAAAGAGACAGTACTATAGCATGTGATTGTATTTAATAGGGTAAATGTTTTGATAGTGTTAGTCTCAGTGTTTTAGCAAAGGTCACAACAGTTGGAAAATGTGTAGTTAAATGTTAGGTAATACATCTTATACAAGAATCCTGGACTGTTATTCAGGAAATCATTAACTTTGCTGCCATTGGGTCAAGCACTGTTTCTCTGTAGAAAATGGTCTTCCATTGTGACCAACACTGGTATACTTTCTGTTTTTCAGGATCCAGTTTTGTTTTCTGGCTCCCTTAGGATGAACCTTGACCCGTTTGACCAGTACAGTGACCAGCAGTTGTGGCTGGCTCTGGAACATGCTCATTTGAGGGATTTTGTGTTCACTCTGGCCGAGCAGCTGGACTATGAAGTTGGAGAAGGGGGGCAGAATCTAAGGTGAGATGGCTTGGCTTTAAAAACGTTATATGTTTTATTTAAATTAGCCACAATATGTTCAATATATTACTTTCGTTTTAAGTTCATGTAACACCACCTTAAGGACTTGTTTTGTCAATTAAATAAAGTTTATGCCAAGTAAGTATTAAATCCATTTCTTTGTCCCTTATTTTACCAGTGTTGGCCAGAGACAGCTTCTGTGTCTAGCAAGAAGTTTGCTGCGTAAGACCAAAATCCTGGTTCTGGATGAAGCCACGGCAGCTGTGGACCTGGAGACGGATGATCTCATCCAGAGCACCATTCGTAATGAATTTTCTGGCTGCACCGTCCTCACCATTGCTCACAGATTGAACACCATCATGGATTATGACAGGTCAGTGTGGGTGGGGGATCACATGTTGCAGGGAAGGGGGCTTGAACATGTTATTTCTGTCAAGAGATACAGGCCCATAGCCAGCAATTTCAAAGGGGGGTTCTTTTCCTTAAAAAGTGGACCTTTTTTGCAAAAGTGAGCAAGGTTTAAGTGTTCTTGGCATTCATCATCTTTATGAAAAATTCTTAACTGCACATTACCAATACACAACTGAAGTTGCAAATGCATAAACTGCCTGTCTATAAACTTTCAAAAATGAACATATATACTGATTATCCTCCAGAATATTTTAAGGCTTTACAAGGGAGTCTAATTCCATCCTTCGTGGGTGCTTTCTAGCAAAAATATCTACTACCTGGTTTAAATCAATGTCCATGTTGTAATGAATGTGTAGCAATGCAAGGTTGCTCAACCTCAACTTACTCATGGAATTCCGCATATAAGTGTTCAGCCTATGAAGTGCACTGACGCTGCACTCACACTCACAGGAAGTTACAGGGATTGCACAAGCAAGTTGCAGCAATACACAGAGGTTGGGCTACACATCTGGATCACACTTTTTTATGGCAAGTGCTGGGCTATTGGGTCTCTCCATTTCTGACACTTTGTCAAATCTGAAATACACAAATCATTTTAGTCTCTAAAACAATCCAAGAGTACCAGTGTTCTTTTCATTCCTATTAAAATAAAATCATTTAGTTTGCAGAATGCATCTAACATACCCCTGATCTTAATTACCTGTTTTTCCATCTTCTTACATCTAGAGGTACTAGCTCTGGGGAGGGAAGATCTTTCTCATAAGTAGTTACAATATCTGTGACATCCATCTCTCGCTCACAGATCACTGATGGCAGCAATCCCAGGAGGGAACAGGCAGTGGTTGACAAACCTAAAAGTTAAACAGTAGAAATCAAATAAAGAAACACTAACTTATTACATTGTGCTGACAATATGTTGGGATGTTGATTTAATGTTTCTTGTCATATATTATAATAGCACTGAATGATGTTACGCTGAGGTAGAACATGGGTTTCACATGTAAATTTTTTATGATGAACTTACCAGAGATTTTAGCATCCAGATTGTTACTGATATGCTCTAAGAAATGAATGGCTACATTATCTTATTGTACCACCAGCGTAGGCGCTGGCGGTACCCATGGTTTTAGTCCCGACCCGTATGTTCCGCCGGCTCCTGCGGCTCCGCCGGCTCCTGCGGCTCCGCCGCCAAGTCACNTTCTTTTCCTTAAAAAGTGGCCCTTTTTTGCAAATGTGAGCAAGGTTTAAGTGTTCTTGGCATTCATCATCTTTATGAAAAATTCTTAACTGCACATTACCAATACACAACTGAAGTTGCAAATGCATATACTGCCTGTCTATAAACTTTCAAAAATGAACATATATACTGATTATCCTCCAGAATATTTTAAGGCTTTACAAGGGAGTCTAATTCCATCCTTCGTGGGTGCTTTCTAGCAAAAATATCTACTACCTGGTTTAAATCAATGTCCATGTTGTAATGAATGTGTAGCAATGCAAGGTTGCTCAACCTCAACTTACTCATGGAATTCCGCATATAAGTGTTCAGCCTATGAAGTGCACTGACGCTGCACTCACACTCACAGGAAGTTACAGGGATTGCACAAGCAAGGTGCAGCAATACACAGAGGTTGGGCTACACATCTGGATCACACTTTTTTATGGCAAGTGCTGGGCTATTGGGTCTCTCCATTTCTGACACTTTGTCAAATCTGAAATACACAAATCATTTTAGTCTCTAAAACAATCCAAGAGTACCAGTGTTCTTTTCATTCCTATTAAAATAAAACCATTTAGTTTGCAGAATGCATCTAACATACCCCTGATCTTAATTACCTGTTTTTCCATCTTCTTACATCTAGAGGTACTAGCTCTGGGGAGGGAAGATCTTTCTCATAAGTAGTTACAATATCTGTGACATCCATCTCTCGCTCACAGATCACTGATGGCAGCAATCCCAGGAGGGAACAGGCAGTAGTTGACAAACCTAAAAGTTAAACAGTAGAAATCAAATAAAGAAACACTAACTTATTACATTGTGCTGACAATATGTTGGGATGTTGATTTAATGTTTCTTGTCATATATTATAATAGCACTGAATGATGTTACGCTGAGGTAGAACATGGGTTTCACATGTAAATATTTTATGATGAACTTACCAGAGATTTTAGCATCCAGATTGTTACTGATATGCTCTAAGAAATGAATGGCTACATTATCTTATTATGTTGAAACACAGTTTTTGCTGGAGCATTGCCCCTATGTTTCTGCCTCTTAGAAATTCTGGGCTTGCTTGGCTCAACACAGACCTTCTCAGCCATCGCACTGCTTAGTTATATATCAATGGAAACGATCCCATGACACTTTTCTCTTTCCTTTAAGTAAAATTCCTGCACTTTTGCAACCTGGAACAATATGAGAAAACATAATCTGATAAATGATCAGAATTGTCACTATGAATTCCAGTTATCTTATGCTTGACAGGATTTGATGAACCTCGCTTCTGTTACCCAGATCCCAATTTTGGTTTTCGCAATACTCATCTTCATAGAGCCTTCATCCAATGAATTCTAATGCAAAAAGGTGTATCCATTGTAGAAGTGCTGGTACGCACTATGTTGTTCTGCCCACCTGGTCCTACATAAGTTTAATAAGACCTTTCTTCTACCCTTTCCGATGGTATTGGTCTTTGCAATGAGTTCCAGCAACTTTTCCTTCTTTGGACTGTTCTGGAAGAATCGACAACAGTGCTTTTACTTGTCTACCACATTCCTGACATTTGGTATAGAGCTGCTGTGGCTAATGACCAGATTCAAACAGTGTCCACCACAATGGCTGTACGTCGCAAGAGGTGCCACCTCTTTAATCCTTGCCTGGACACTCACCTTGCCAGAAGACACATCCTTGTCCTCTGATGCCCTCGCTGTTACGGCCTATGTCTTCCAATGCCTGTAGGATTTCTCTGGCCACATTCTCACCTGTGATACACTGAAGAGGCAAAACCTTCAAGAACTCCTCCCTTATGCACAAATCCTTATCGACAAACTGCACACACAAAGCTAATTTTTCTGAGTTATGGAAAGAGATTTCATCTGCAAGTACTGCAAAGAACTTTGTCATGTGAACTTCTCTTGTTATATTAGCCAAGACAATGTCTTTTGCTGAAATGTCTATCATTTCATTTTGCCACTGTAGTGACATATATGTTGCATTTTGCATGGCAGCAAAAATCCAAATGTTCTTTCATCACAGGATCCCGCTCGGACAAAAATCTCGAATGCTCAGGAAATTGCCTGGGTTGCCTGTTGAATCTAGCTGTTCAGTGTCTCCCCTTAAGACACTGCATTGCCTTGCAAACAGCAGAACAGCAATGTTTCTGACCGTGGCCATGTTTCTTTCTCGGTTGGCTGCTTTTTCTTCTCATCAATCAAGTGCTGAGTGTTTTTCTCTGGCTTTTCTGCAAAGAAATGACTGCTACTTGCTAAGAGTCCTGATGGTATTTTGTTTTTTCTTGCTCTCTGCATTTTTCTGATCATTTTTGCCATGCTGTAAAAGGTTTATTCAAGTGTTTGCTGTTTTTGTACTGTCCAAGGATTGATTATCTTTATAGAAAATAATATTTTTTTTCTTTTACAAATACTTGTCAATAAATTTCAGACTGGTAGTGTTAGACAAAGGGGAAGTGAAGGAATTTGATAGCCCCTCCAGACTGCTGGAGAACAAGATGAGCATCTTCTATGGCATGGCAAGAGATGCTGGGCTGGTGTAATACCACTACACCACACCAGGTGGCAGCACTGTCCAGCATGAGATGAAGTGGTGAACTGAAGGACAACGAACAAATGAGACAGAAGAACACTAGTCATTAACTATTTGACATTCTCAGTTTGAACTATTCTGTTGTAAGTTTAGACATTCAATGGTTATATTAATATGTTCATATTTTGTTAAGCACAAAGGAAGGGCTACCCAATAAACGAAAAAATTAAACAGCATATTTTAGAAAATATTAGTATAAAATAAATGTTTTATCGAGTAAATTGTCATTAATCGGAAATTACAGGTTTCATTATTTACAGTACATATTTGTTTCTCATTATGGCACTAAGTATAATTTATATTGGACAGGGTATGAACCTTTTTGGTTTATGTTTTCTGTTAAAGCTTCTATGTACCTTGAAATCCTATTCTGTTTGATGAAAAGTGATTTCAATGAGGCAATTTACTTTTAGCTATTCTTAAGGAGTAATTATGTTAAGTCTAAGTTGTTTTGATTTAATTGGCCAGAATAATAAAACATTTATTGCATTTGTTAAGTGCAGTAGTAAGGCAATATGTATAATTATAGACATTACAACTTTTTTTTACCTTCATGCAACTATCTAGAATGACTGTTAGAAATATACAATATACTAGGACCATACCATATATTGTGTTCTGAATTGAGAATTGGTTATAGAATTAAAAGTTGTTTTGTGCCATTTAGAAATCCCTAATTTAAAGTATTTAAAACTGTTGCATTCCTTATTTGTTATTCTCTTTTTGCTTTCGATCATGTTTACATTATCTTTCTATACACTGGTGTATGTGAGTGTTAATAAGTGTTTTAAAAATAACTAAAAGTAGCTATTATCAAAACTGTAGTTGCATTTACCTCACATCATTGTAGGTTTCTATCTATTTGTAATGCAATTTTGTAAACAGTAAAAAAAAAAAGATGTTTTTCGGTATATTACATATACATTACATTGATTGTTCAACCCCAGTATATGTTAATTGTTCAGGTGTTTATCATTAGTGTTTGAAATTTATTATGTAATAAAGAGGTTCCATATGAGGCAGATTTTTTGTTGCAAATCTGTAATATTTTTTTATTGTTTGCTAAGAACAATATAACAGTTATATTGAAAACAACAATTGTTGTGCGTTTGGATTTGTTTTGGGTCAAGGCTATCCTGTGTTCTAACTTTCTTTGTTCTTTGTATATTGTAAGTAATTATAATGATAAATTTGTAAAGTGGAGGAGGGGTGGTAATTAAATGATCCATTAGGAAAAGGTCAGTCCTAAAATGATTTACTTTTAATATTTTAAATGATATAGAACTAACATTCCATGTAAAGTACCTTAGCTATAGAAATGCAAATTGTTTTGCTTTTTTTGTACAGATATCATACATCCTCATTAGCAATGTTACTGTTTTGCTTCAAACTCACCAATATTACATATTGCCTTAAAGTGCAGTTCCAGTTCAAAATTAAGCATGATGATTTTCTCGAAGTATAATAATGGTTTTGTTGTCACTGTGTCATCCACATAAGAACACTCTTGTGCCTGGAATCTGCTACATGGGCCTAAATTGCCGGTCAACTTTAAAAATGGGAATGATCCATTTATTCTTTACATTTATTAATTTATCTTTGTCTTGTATTTGATTTTTTGCCATGTGGAAACTTTATCACTGATTAAGTGTAACTTGATCTGAACTTACACCTTAGGAGCCTAAATTTTAGGTCGTGTTCAAACTGGCTATGCTCCTTTTCGTCCTATTTGATGATTTTGGTCTTGTGGATCTTATATTATTCACACAGGTCTGATTGAGTGAAAAACTTGCAGGTTCGACATCTATTTTAGGTGAAACTAAACAGTTTGATTGTAGCCTTTAAAATGAACAATTGGGCAACAAAAGTACTTGTGAAATTTAGACGCATTTAATTTTATGAATTTCTCTCAATATTTAACTGGATTATTATTATTATTATTGTTTGAAGTTTTGTGATGTATCGAAATGCCTCAAAATATAACCTACCTGTGTTTTGAGCTTGACGATCAAATATGTCAATCGATCAGAACTTCTGTGATCAATTAGTCCTGTATTTGAATTTGGAGGTTTGTACTGTTCTGATAAATTTAGATTATATCAAAATGTATTATCATATTATATTACATTATATTATATCATTATATTATATTATGTACTCTTTTGCTTTACTTAATAGCCAAATAAATATTAGAATTTTACATAATTTAGTTTTGTCTCCGCTGGAATCCTCTCCATGTTTGTGATATGTAATAGTATGAAGAAAAGTACGTTGCCAATTTTAAGGATTTTGGAGCCTAGCATCGCGTCTTGGATTTCGAGTCTGTCATTCATTTATTAACTGGACTCGTAATGACTTAAACCTGTTACAAGAAGAGAAGAGAAGACGTATCCTCTCATATCACGGAGGCCGCTTAATTTTTTTGCCAAATTCACGTGAAAATGTTCAAAATCACGAGCGGTGGTTAGGGAGATCTGAAGACACCGTGGACGATTACAGGCTCAGTCGTAGAATTACCGCAGGAATATACCGTAGCTCATAAGCAATATTTTACAAGCGACATTTTCTAATCAATAAATAATATTTATTAATACACTGAATTTGCGTTTGGTTTCGGATTTACTCTTGGACTAGCACACGAGAAATTATTTCCAGCGAAATTAAATAATATTGCAATGTGACCTTTACTGGTAAGAAGAACTAAAAAGCTTACCAAATTTTTTTTCTCTGTAAATTCCTGAAGCTGCCGCTTGTATCAATTTCTAAGCATATAACTGGCTCAATCTATAGTACAATTTGTCATTTTTAGTTCCAATGTATATATTATCTTTTTTTTAGAAATTTCAAAGCTTACGATATTAATTGTATTGAAATTGTTTTTGATTGTCCATATTATATCATTAACATTTTATTTTGCAATTATTTTTACTTTAAATCCCAACTGTCTCCTTTTATGGCACATTTATATGAATTACATTGTAATCATTGTCAAAAACGTGTCCTGGTTAATACTGGTTAACGGCTCTAATTTGTTCCTCTACGGCGTTCTCATACGTTCACTACAGCTTTTCCTGTATTATCTCCTCGAAGCATTCCATAGAAGGCCTCCCTCATGTTCTCGAAACCCTTGGTAGTAGTTTCTCTGTACTTCAGTTTTCCCTGGGAAAAGAAAAAAGTAAAACTAAACTTATTATATGATGCAAAAGCCATCTAATTGATATTAACCTTAATACGTAAACACATTCCGATCCATCCTAAATTTGAAATCGAGAAGAAAACCGATTTGTTTCAGTTTAATTAAATAGAGTGTAGAAGAAACCAAAACCGTTGCAAGATGTCTTTCAGCATTTCGATACCTCTTACATTATTTCGGAGTGGTATGTGCCTTATGATTCACGTAAAGCTTATAATTAAACAGTACCTCTTTCATCCAGACCGCCATTTCCTTGAAGGCCTCGGGCCAGCGACTCAACCATCTGGTGACAATAAATCCCTCCATTCTCAGTTCGTTTCGTATCAGGAGAAAGCCCGGAAACCCGCCTAAAAAGGAATAGTATTACCTGAGGTGCACGAGTAGTTTTGTAAAATATATATTCATCAGTCTAGGAAGATGACTTGAATTTTTAAAGGCGCAAACTCTATCTACGTTATCAAAAATCTTAAAGGGATAATAACTCTTCGTATGAGATTTATATTTCACAATAAAAACATTGCGAATTACTCCTAGAAATATAATATATTCTTTTTTACCACAAAAATGGCAGTTATAGCTATTATTCTGATATCTGAGCCTGTCTTTAGACCATGTGACCTCCATTGATGGCTATACTCTGTTAAAATCTCTTAAGAGATTTTAACAAAAAAACAATCTTTTTAGAAAAAAACCAGGGACTAACTTTGAATATAAAAATGGATTCATTAACCATTGGTAAGTATGGGAAAATTGTTGTTTACTCCAGGAAAATTCATTTTTTGGCCGAAACGAAGAGTTATTATACCTTTAATTGAAGGTGGACTCAAACGGAAACTGCACTGAGTTAAAACATGAAAATAGTTTGGCTATAGATGTCGGTCTACAGCATACACAGAGCATATACCGGTATATATATTAAGCTGAACGAGAGAAAACACAATCTAGGTTTTACCCCCAGTGTCATATATTGACCTTTACTCCTTGGGTCAAACTTTTGATTTGATTATTACGTAATCTGAAGTTAAGCATAAAAAAACAGCTAAAATTTAGAACTAACATAATTTGTCAAATGACGTTAACATTCAGTTGTACACAAAAAAATGTTTTGAGTTTGATTGTATTGCCATTGTACAGTATTGCTGGCTCTGACGCTATTTATTTGTTGTTGGAAATTTTTACTGCATCTGTTTCGGTTTGTTGCCCTAATCGTGTGGAATTTTACCTGTAATGCGTCTGTTTTTTTCGTTGAAAAACAATACCTGATTTCGGGCTGTCTAAGTTGTCATTGTACTGAGAAATGGCCCCACAAAGTGAGATCCTTCCAAACTTGTTCATCTGCCGCATGACGGTATAAAGGAAATCACCGCCTACCTGTTAGAACCGTTGATAAAATAGTTTTAAACTGATACGAACATTTTATTGCTAACAAGCATTCAAATGAGACCAAAATAGATAAAAAAAACTAGTCTGTTTGGACTTAGTATCAGATAAAACAGTTGAAGTAGAATAGAATAAAATGTTGCACCAGTTTTATAACATGGGAGACGGCTTACGTTTCAGATTATTATGGGTTTATTTAACAGTAGTGGACGAAATATTTTGTCTTAAAGTTTAGACCTACGAAAGTTCTAAGGGTTAAAAAGAATAAACGAGATAGAGTTCTTGTGTTAAACTGTCCCTTGGATTTCAATGCACTCACGTTGTCAAAATAACAATCGACGCCATTTGGTGCTGCTTCTTTCAGACTCTCGGCCACGTCCCGTGTTTTGTAGTTAATGGCGTGGTCAAAGCCCAGTTCCTCTTTTATCCACTTGCACTTCTCGTCTGTCCCCGCATAGCCAATGACGGTACACCCCTGCAATAGCATGGGCAAAATCGTTAATATTGAGGGGAACACTTCAAGATGACTCTATCAATGTAATGTGAAGTTGTGCAGCGTATTAGTTTTTTTTCCTAGATAAGCGTTACTTGGAGAAGCTCTGACTAAGATCCCATGCTTAATGTACAGCCTCGGTCTCTGTATATAAAAAGGGAATTGTTGGAATTGTTTAGAAATAATCAATACATAGACGTGTCGATCCATCCTAACTGAAGGTTCCCATACATTGCGTTTGGATGATGATGGTACACTACTTTTGAAGAGCTGTTTAGTTTCGTTGTGAAGACAATACTACCAATTGAATTTTTTTTAAGGCGAAAGGGATTAATGCACTCAACATCACTTCGGTGGACCGTTAACAGCCTCGACTATAAGAATCGAGTTTAGAGAGTTTTGTAATTTTTGTGACCTGCTTAAAAATATCATTTTGTCACATCTTTTTGTCCCCCTCACCTTAATTTTGGCTATCTGTCCGACCAAACTGCCCACTGCCCCTGCGGCCGCACTGACCACCACTACCTCCCCCGCCTTGGGCTTACAGAGCTCAAGTAAACCAAAGTATGCCGTGGCACTGAAAACAAAGGGCTTAGTGCATTATTTCTAGCAGACATTAAATAATAATAATAATAATAATAATAATAATAATTATTACTATTATTATTATTATTATTATTATATAAAAGTGAGCAACGATTTTAAATTCTTTATTGGCGGTCAGAGTGAAATAAAAAATTGCCAAATAAAGATCGAACGTTCATAGCGCCTTCAAATAGCTTGAAGAACTATTTTTAAGACCTGTAATTTTTTTGATGTACAAACACAAAACAAATAAACAAATATATAATGAAAGTCTCACCCAGGCATGCCGAGGACACCCAGGTTAACTGACACTGGGAGACCGGGGACTGGAGTAGCAGGCATAACTGTGGGCATACCACCAACCCCCTGACCAACATCAACGATAGCGTGCGTTCTCCATCCAACATTCCCAACGAGCATCATGCCCACCGGATGCTGTGGGCTCTTGCTCTCTATCACCCTGGAAAAATAGACGACATTTTTTCTCGAGACTTACGCTGCATGAGATGTAATCTACCGTGATACATCACCAAATGTTGGTTTTAGTTACAAACAAAAGGCTAACACTTAACGGTGTCTTAATACCTTTAGTTCTCTGTAGATTTTCGTTATAGTCCCCATTTACGGTGATTATGAAATATATATTCCTAAGGTTTTCATTTCGTAGATACATGTAGAAGAATTCTTTGGGCAATTTTAATGTATACACAATCAAGTTAATATATAACTGTATTTTTGGCATGGAAGTCTAGAAAATGTTGATCTTACAACTGGCAAAGATGTGAATATCCAAAATGTGGACTTACTTCCCAACTTGGGAGCCTATCATGGTGTCCCCTTCCTTCAATGCTGTCCGTACGTAAACCCTGAACGAACAAAGGAAATGATATTAAGAATGAGATTAAAAAAAAAACAAAAAACAACGATTAACTGCATTCCATTTTAATGCAATATATTAGATGGTGATAAAATTTTACATTTTCTAAAACTTGAACATTTTGTCTGTGTCATGAAGGCGTTGTCTTTTCCAAGGGTCAATGCTAATTTTAAAAGACCCTTGATTGATTGATTCATTTTAAGTATTAAAATACTTATTTTCTTCAACCCAAAAATATTCGAGACATCTATAATGCATAAACCCATTTATATTCAATAACAGAGACGTAAGGGGCTTTCTCAAAGTTAAGATAACAACACCCTTGTCAAATAAACTCATGGATAAATGTTTGTGGTCCTATATTCTCCTTGAAAATTTTGTGAAATGCACATGCAACTTTTGACAATAATCAATCAAGTTAAAATATAATTGTATTTTAATATGGAAGCCTAGAAAAGGTGAGTAACAGATTTGATCTGCTCAAGGTTGCATTTTTTGTGCATTTTTATGGGGAATTCCTTATGATTGGTCGGAAGGTATCGCAAGCATCACTTCTGCAATAGATTGGTCGAAATAAGTAGCTGGTTTTATGCACTCCAGAGGAGAGACGGAGACTAAATAGAGTTCCACCCTTTTAACAATTTTTATTCGAGTATATATTTTAAGGCATATGTATATAGATAATATGTGTCATAACTGAATGAACTGTAGTTGGCCGTGTCATGTATCACGTGCACAAATTACGTCACCATTTCCCCTTTTCATTTCCCAGGTTTACGTATTATATTATCCACACTCAGATCGAGCTGCTGTTCGTGACGTCACGTGCAACCACCTTATTATACTGACCATGAGCGTCGGGTTATCTTGACCCAAATACTGGGGCTACAAATCCTTTTGTGTATTTAGCTGCTGTTTGAACAGTGTCAATAGAATCACTCACAGTAAGTGCAGCACACCTCTCCCATCCAAGAGGAGAGGACACGGACATTTTTGGTTTTATTTAAGCATTTTGAGTACATTTAGGTCTACAGTGCCCTGGGTGCTTTCCCTTTATTTATAATTTCTTGAAAAGAATACAGGTTTAAACTCTCACCCAACCCCAGCCCAGTCATTGTTCAGCATGTCGAAAATGTAGAAAGGTCAGGCCCTCTGGGGAAAATTATCTCACCTCATATATGGGTCCACGCTTAGTGCTTGAGCTTCCATCAGGATTTCTGTAAATGACCAAACACTAGGGAAATGCAATACTCTTGTCAAACACGCGCGCGTGCGCGCACACACACACGGACGCACACACACACGGACGCACACACACAGAGAGAGAGAGAGAGAGAGAGAGAGAGCGTTATATTTCTTAAATCATTCTATTTAACAAAAACATGGGCCTTATGGGTCCAAATCTTTCAACGTTAATTCTCGTCCCACTGTATGTGAATCTCCGGAATCTCTTCCGTACATGTGCAGTTGGTTCATTATGCAACTTAAGTATTTGTTTATCAGAATTAGCTTAAATAATACCCTCGGTATTTTGCAAGTCATGGCAGACCTACCACCCATCCCATGGGCTTGTGACACATCATAAGGTCAGTTTAGCCATGAGAGACTGTCAAAAATGCAACTTACGTCCATCTTGAAGCTCTGGCAACTCCTCCTCGACGAGTTCGAGATCAGAATCTTTGGGCACTCCATCGAATTGGTGTGCCAAGATCCATTTCTTTGCTTTCACAGGCATGTTTCAGTGTTACAGCTTCAACAGCGATGGTTAACTGACAAATGTAGGTTATCGATATATGATAAAGCTGGGCTGTGTTTCGGCCAGTGTGTCACAATAATACTGCTAACAATGCGACAATAGCCTGGACAGCGGGGGTACAGCGAGTACAGTGGACCTTAGGTTCTGAGGCCCCTTATCACATCATTTTCATCACGCCGTATAGGTTATACGGAAAGAATTGGATGATATCCAATAGTTTTACCGCTGCTCTCATGAAATACCTTTAAATTTAAAGAACAGTGCATGCGTTACACCAAGAACGTATTGTTGGTAACACTCTGTACTTAGTTGGTCTGGCATTAAAAGGCAGGCGAGTATAAGAACTATATCTTTGGTATTCATTATAACGTTCTCCATCATCACAAACGTGTAACATTCAGTGGTCCGTGGAGGCCAAATGAGGAGTTATCCACTGCGCCATCTGTCGTTGGAAGTCTCACGATTTGAGAACCTTTCTCCCAACTTACCGATTTAAAATCTCCCAATCAGTTTTCCAAAGTTGTAAAATGATTTTTTTTTTGTTTACGTCGTTTGAGACATAGATCTACGTACTGTATTGACCCACTCAACTATGGCAGATTCTGGTGCGAGATTAACGTCACGAAATGACTGTACGTTCTTAATATATAAAAGATTTAATTTTCTAGAAAACTTTTTCACTTATTTGTCAACATCCATGTATACCATATCCAAAACCATATTTGTTTAAACACAATTACTATCAATAAATCGGATTTTGAGCTCAAAGGTTCTAATATTTGGGCCAGTAACGTAATGGAGATAAAGATGGGCGAATTTTACATGTATCAAAAGAGATTACAAATAATGATGAGCTAAAATGTTTTATAGATTTCAATTTTCTCAATAATGTTAGACAGAGTATACTTAGCTCTGTGATAAAGAGAAAATAGGTGATGTTCCTGCGTATACATAATCCTTTTCACAGGATATGTTAAAGCTTTTATTGTTATCTTTTAAAATGTTTTAATGCCCTTTATATCTATTTTCGAGGTTCTTTACTATTCACCAGCGCAATATCTAGCTGTTGTGTTGCAAAATGAACGTGATATTACGGCAATTACAAAATATCAGTGTCAGTCTGTTGGTTGTAATTTGTTCTTCTGTAGTGTTCTCAGACGTTCACAACAGCTTTTCCTGTATTATCTCCTCGCAACATTCCATAGAAGGCCTCCCTCATGTTCTCGAAACCCTTGGTAGTAGTTTCTCTGTACTTAAGTTTTCCCTGGGATAAGAGAAAAGTAAAAGTAAACTAATTGTATGATGCATTATGTACGCGTAAACACATTTGTACCTTTCTTCAATTTGAAATCGAGAAAAAGCACCGCTATGCATGTAGTTTAAGCTTCAGAAAATAAAGTGTATAAAATGTCAACCAAAACCTTGCAAGATGCCTTTCCCATATCTGTAACATTATTTCGGAGTGCTATGTGTCTTATCATTCAAGTAAACTTATTATTTAAAAAGTACTTCTTTCATCCAGGCCGCCATTTCCTTGAAGGCCTCAGGCCAGCGACTCAACCATCGCGTAGATATAAATCCCTCCATTCTCAGTTCGTTTACTATCAGGAGAATACCCGGAAACACGCCTGAAAAGAATAGTATAAACTGTTTACAAGTCTGAGATGTACGAGTTGCTTTGAGAAAAAAATATAATCTTCAGTCCAGGAAGATGACTTGAATTATTAAAGGCGCAAACCCTATCTAACTAAATTGAAGGTGCACTCACACGGAAACTGCACTGAGCTAAAAGAAATGAAAATAGACCCCCAACTCCTGTTTGGCTATAGATGTCGGTCTGCAGAATACATAAAACATGTATTTGAAGCTGGGCGAAAAAAACACAAACTAGGTTTTACCCCCAGTGTCACATATTGACCTTTACTCCTTGGGTCAAACTTTTGATTTGACTATAACGTTATTTGACATTCAGCGTAAAAGAACTGCTTAAATTTAGAACTAACAATAATCTGTCAAATGACATAAACATTCATTTGTATACAAAATATGTTTTGGGTTTAATTATATTGTCATTGTTGAGTATCGCTTGCTGTGAAACCGTTGATTTGTAGTTGGAAATTTAACTGCTTCTGTGTCAGTCTATTGCCCCAATGTGGAATTTTACCTGTAATGCGTCTACATGTTATTTCTTTTTTCGTTGAAAAAAAAGTACCTGATTTCTGGTTGTCTAAGTTGTCATTGTACTGAGAAATGGCCCCACAAACTGAGATCCTTCCATACTTATTCATCTGCCGCATGACGGTATAAAGGAAATCACCGCCTACCTATAAAAACCGTCGATAAAAGAGATTTTTTAACTGATCTATAGGACAATTTTTAGTGCTTGTAGAACATACAGTAGAAATGATACAAATTTAGCCAGTCATCGAGCATGTAATCAAGCATTACTGAAATACTTTGATTTTCAGTCAATAGACTCAAAACGACATAGAGACCGTTACTTTTCCAAGCATAGGGATAAGTTTGATAAAACGATCTATTTTAGTGCAATGATTACTTGCAAATACAACAGGAAGTAACAAGACGGTTATGATTTTTACTCAAATCTCCTGCGTTCTTTACATTTAAATACTTGGGTTTGATTTTGTCCCTGGTGTCATAGAGAATGAAGAGGAAAGGAGTGTGTCCTGGATAAAAGGTCATCAATATGGGGTGGAAGTGGACCAGATACTGAGTCTTAAATTTTTGAACAATTTAAGTTTTATAAGTTAAGACCAATATTCGGGTTAAAGTCCTTTTGTGAAACTGTCTCTTGGATTATTAAAAAAATGCACTCACGTTGTCAAAATAACAATCGACGCCATCTGGTGCTGCTTCTTTCAGACTCTCGGCCACGTCCCGTGTTTTGTAGTTAATGGCGTGGTCAAAGCCCAGTTCCTCCTTTATCCACTTGCACTTCTCGTCTGTCCCTGCATAGCCAATGACGGTACACCCCTGCAATAGCACGGGCAAAAAAACGCTTACACAGAGGGGAACACTTCAAGAGGTATCTTATGTGGGTCTATGCTATTTGACACAAAGAAAAGATGATTCTATCAACTGAAAGTGGAGTAGCGCAGCGGTTCCAAATCTTCGTTATTTTTCCACAATAGCGTCGTTAGGACAGGTTCTGAAAAAGACCCGTTGTGTAACATACAGCATCTTCGATGTCTGTATATAGTGAAAGAAGTGTTGAATGCCAAAAATTATCTGCATTTTCACTTAACTGAAAGTGCCTATGTATTGTGTTCGGATGAAGGTGATACTTTACAGAAGCTGTTAGTTTCATTGTGAAGACAATGCTATCTAAAAACCAATGGTAGGGATAAGTATAAAGGCAATCAACGATACTTTGGTTGACTGCGAACAGCCTCAACTGCATAAGGCCTATAAGGGCCGAGTTTTATAATTTTTTTTTAGCTTTTTGTGACCTGCTATTTTGCCACATCATTTTGTCGCCCTCACCTTGATTTTGGCTATCTGTCCGACCAAACTGCCCACTGCCCCTGCGGCCGCACTGACCACCACTACCTCCCCCGCCTTGGGCTGACAGAGCTCAAGTAAACCAAAGTATGCCGTGGCACTGGAAACAAAGGACTTCTTATTATTATTATGGTATAAAAGCTCGCAACGACTCTTAATTCTTTATTTGTGGTCACTAGTGAAATTCACCATTCTGTAACTCCATCAAAGTGGCTTAAAAACTCAGAGTTTTAGGATCGTATTTCTGTGAACAATTTTGGCTATGATATTACTTCGTGATGAAGGTGGAAGATGTTGAAATTCCCTTGAAAATAAAAAAAAAATTGCAACACACAGTCGCCTTCAAATATCCCGAAGAAGTATGTGAAAGCCTGTTATTTTGCTGATATACAAACATTTAAAAAAATGAATAAATATATAATAAAAGTCTCACCCAGGCATGCCGAGGACACCCAGGTTAACTGACACTGGAAGACCGGGGGCTGGAGTAGCAGGCACAACTATAGGCGTGCCTAGAAGATCGGGCCCTTGATTAACATTAACGATGGCGTGCGTCCTCCATCCAACACTCCCAACGAGCATCATTCCCACTGGATGCTGTGGGCTCTTGCTCTCTATCACCCTGGAAAAATAGACGACATTTTTCGTAGAGGCTTTTCAGCTGCATGAGATGTAATCTACGGTGTCACCAAATGCTGGTTTTAGTTATAAACAAAGACCTAACACTTAAAGCAATAATAACTCTTTGTTTCGGCCAAAAAATGAATTTTCCTGGAGTAAACAACAATTTTCCCATACTTTCCAAAGGTTAATGAATCCATTTTTACATTCAAAGTTGGTCCCTGGTTTTTTTCTAAAAAGTTTGTTTTTTTGTTAAAATCTCTTAAGAGATTTTAACAGAGTATAGCCATCAATGGAGGTCACGTGGTCTAAAGACAAGCTCAGATATCAGAATAATAGCTATAACTGCTGTTTTTGTGGTAAAACAGAATATATTATATTTCTATGAGTTATTCACAAGGTTTTTATTGTGAAATATAGATCTCATACGAAGAGTTATTATCCCTTTAAGTTTGACTTAATACCATTAGTTCGCTGTAGATTTTCACTATAGACCCTAGTGATGGCCATTCTAAAATATCTATTGCTTACATTTTCTCTTTTGTATGCACATGTACAAGATTTGTGTGGGCAATGAAATGGTTGATTTTACAACAGGCAAAGATCTGAATATCCAAAATGTGGACTTACTTCCCAACTTGGGAGCCCATTATGGTGTCCCCTTCCTTCAATGCCGACCGTGCGAAAACCCTGCACGAAAAAAGGTATAATTAAGATTAAAATTTAAAAAAAAAAAACAATTAACTGCATTCCATTTTAATGCAATTCATTAGATGGTGATAAAATTTTACATTTTCTAAAACTTGAAAATTTCGTCTGTGTCATAATGCGTTGTTTTTTCTAAGGGTTAATGCTGATTAAAACCCTGCAGTTTTGATTGATTCATTAATACTTGTTTTCCTCAACCCAAAATATTCGAGACATGTAGAATGCATAAACCCATTTAAATTCAATAACTAAGAACGGCGTTTTCAAATCAACACATGGGTAAAGCGTTTTCTCCTTTTCGGTCTCTATGAAAAATACCCAATTTTGTGAAATGCACAATATGTGACAATAAAAAAAGTCAATATATATAATTGTATTTTAGCATGGAAACCTCGAAACGATGCAAAGGATTTGATCCGATCAAGGTTGCATTGTTTGTGCATTTTCGAGAGAATTCCTGATGCAATGCTGGATTACACCAGGCTAAGATCCGTTTATTAGATCTTAGCACCAGGGGATATCGCGAGGGTCACTTTAGGGTAAGATTGGTCGGAATCAGAAGCAGACGATAAGATGCACAGTTCATCCACTGCAGCGGAGAAATGTTTTCTTTAACTGGTTGGCCTATTTCCACCCTTTTAAACGTCAACATTTTTTATTTGAGTATATATTTTAGGGCATATGCATAAAGATAATTTATTTCATAACTGAATGAACTCGTTGGCTGTATTGTAGACAGAAATTCGTTTCACCACTTCCCGTACATAGTTGCGTATAGTTGCTGCGTATGACCTCACGCGCAACTGTCGAGTTATCTTAACCCAAATATTGGGGATACAAAACCTTTTGTGTGTTTGCTTGCTGTTTGCACAATGCCTGGGGAGAGACCTTTGTCAGGACGAGACGTCCTTGCACATTAGTGAATTTGAACTGGAACTGTGCACAACCAGATGCACACTCACAAAGGGGAGACACCTTTGATGAGAAATCCAACTCGGGGCCTTGCCTTTTTCTCCTGTGAAAACCATTGAACTGACCACCCCCTCTCACATCGCCCTATTACCAGGACTCTGCAGCTGATGACGGTCACTTGTTGACCGAAAAAGCTCTTTCTGAAACGGGTCCACCCCCCTCCCCCGCCGGCCTGTACATCCCTCGTACAACGGGCTTTTTAGGTCAAACACATACAGAGGCGAGTCGATGTCTCCTCCACACCCTTTTGAGGCGAGACGCCTCACACCATGCAAGCCATAAATAGTACATTTTACACGGCTAAAAACGGTAATTTGATATCAGATCAGAACTATTAGACTGACACGTCAAATCACTCATCCCCTCATACATACGTTAAAAAGACATCCCAGGGAATAACAACATAAAAAAATATATATTTATTTAAAAAACGAAACTCGAGCGTCCTATAAACAAACTCAAAGCTTTTAACTAGGAGCACTGTAAAAAATAAATGAAATAATAAAAATAATTAAAAAAAACTTCCCATGGCCCCTGCCTTGGATCGTCTTATTTTGATAAGATCGAGGCTTTTAAACCAATGCATGAGACGACCACCCCATAACATGAACCATTCACACTAAGCGGAGTAAAGCACACCTCTGCCAACTATGAGAAGGAAAGGAAACGGACATCTTTGGCTTTATTAATTTCAGTCATTTTGAGTACAATTTTTTTGTACTGTTCACCTGAGTGCTTTTCTTTATTTATACTCTTTTCAAAGGAATACAGGCGTCAACTCTCACCCAACCCAGTCCAGTTATATCCTTGGGCTTGTAGAAAGATTACTGAACAATTAACCTCACCTCATATATGGGTCCACGCTTAGTGCTTGAGCTTCCAGTAGGATTTCTGAAAAGGACCGAATACAAAGAAAATGCAACAATTCTGCAAAACACACACATACACACACTGATGAGTCCACGTTATTCAACCTTAATTCTCGTTGTGAATCTCTGGAATCTCATCCGTACATGTACAGTTTGTTCATCAATACAACTGGGGCAAGAAGAATTTGCTTATCAGAATAAGTTTAAATAATATCCACGATGTTTTAATTGCAAGCGAGCAAAGACCTTCCACCACCCATCCCACGGGCTTCTGACACATTCTAAGGTCAGTTTAGCCATAAGAGATTGTTATCTTACCTCCATCTTGAAGCTCTGGCAACTCCTCCTCTACAAGCTCCAGATCAGAGTCTTTTGGCACTCCATCGAAATGGTGTGCTAAGATCCACTTCTTTGCTTTCACGGGCATGTTTTAGTGTTACAGCTGTAACAGCGCTGGATATAGAACAAGTGTAGGTTATCGTTACGTGGAAAAGCTGGGCTGTACGTGTTCCGGCCTCAGTGTCACAGTATTGCTAACAATGCAACAATATAGCCTGAATAGCGGGGGTACAGAGAGTACAGTGAACACGTTCCCCTTAAGTTCTGAGTTCCCTTTTTACTTTTTTCATAATGTCATATTGCCTTTAGGTTATATGGAAAGAATTGGATGGTATCCAATAGTTTTACTGGTGCTTTCATGAAATACCATAAATTTAAAGGATTCTAGCTACGTAAAAAATCCATTTCTTGAATTTTAGAGATTCAGCACTCAATCCATGCTCTAGAACTATGTTTTAATCGATCCCCACCTTTTTAAAAAAGTCTAAAAACAATCTATTGGTAGAAAAAAAAGCGTTTAAGTAATTATTAACCTCAATGTGCAAAAATGAAGCAACAGATCTGGGTCACTTGGTACTTTGACGACAAAGGTCTTTGACACTCAGCTTATGCATGCTGTATACAGACAGAAAAGTCGACACGCTTACTAATTGCTGATGCATTTTAAATGCATAATAGTTTACCAAGAGCTTGTTAACAATAAAACCCGTTAATCCGATCTGATAAGATGAGTTACCTGTTATTACCTGGCTTGGGAAGTGCGGTGGTGCATAATTAACAGGTTTTATTTAGGATTTAGGCCCCTCGGGTAAGAGATTTGAATGAGTATGAACTTTTATCAGGAGTTTTTGACAGCTAAAAACGCTGCTGGCTTCACGAGGATTTAGACCCCTCGGGTGAGAAATTTGAATGACAGGCCTACCCAACCACCAGACTCGGCACATAAGGGTCCTGAATTAATTGGTATATCGGACAACACTACCCGTTTTGAAGATGTGTGTCAGATTGCATTTCCGAGTATCAGTCGACAGGATGAGCCCGCAGTCGTCCTACAAAATTTGTTCTGGGGTATGATACTCCGAAATGCAATCTGACACACACCTTGAAAACGGGTAGTGTTGTTCGATATACCGGTTTATTCAGGATCCTTATGTGCCGAGTCTGGTATTTGGGTAGGCCTGAATGAGTATAAACTTTTATCAGGGGTCAGAAAAGTCTTACAGGTAGACAATGCAGCTTAGTTTGACAGCTAAAAACGCTGCTTGGCTCTCTCCTCCGGTGACACGATTGTCGTCATCGGAACACGTGTCCACTTAGCTCATTAACTCCCAGGCCGAGCAAAAAGGACGTTTTTAAAGCCCAAAATTTACAAAATGAGCTTTTAATTAGCGTATTTGGATAAAGATATCGTTAGTTGGGCATGTTTTCTGAAGAATATACTCCGTTCAGGCCAGTCCGACGATCTGACGAGAAACCTTTAAGTACTTTCATAAGTTGTTTAATTGTGGTTAAGTGATAGCAACTTAATTAGCTTGAAAACACTTTGCTTTGTTTAATAATTTTTTTTGATGTATTTCCGCGTAATCGTTCTGTAGCAAAGCCATTTTTAAATTCTTAAAAGAATAAAATGAAATTCATCCTAGATGACATCTAAAATACATAGTTTACAGGTTCGTTATTTTTATTTGTGTCTGTTTACTCAAGGAGTTTCAACAGTTTCTGTTGTAACTCCTTGGTTACAATCTATGCTTAGCTGGACTGGCATTTAAAGAGGCAAGCATAACTACTTTTTTCTTTTGTTTTCATTGTAACATCCTCAATGATCGCAAACGTGTAACATTCAGTGCTCCGTGGAGGCCAAACAAGGAACAATCCAATGCGCCATCTATCTTTGAGAGTCTCATAATTGGTGAAGTTCTTTCCAAAACTACCGATTAAGGGACCATTCCCACAGATATTTGGATCGATCTGTCTTCACGGGTAGTCTCACTAAGGGACCATTCCCACAAATATTTGGATCGATCTATCTCCCTGGGGAGTCTCATTAAATTGCTGTCAACTTGGCCGCTTAAATGTCTGTCGCTCCTAGTGAAGCTGTTAGGGGGTAATTATCTTTACCTCCTACCTGATTCGGCCTGATCCGATCTATCAGTTTTCCAAAGTCGTAATACGATTCTTATTTGTCTATGTCATTTGAAACATACATTTACCTACTATGTATAATCAGTACACTTTTGCAGATTCTGTTGCGCGATAAATGTCAAGCAATGAACGTTTAGCCTTAATACAGCAAAGATTTAATTTTTCTGGTAATCATGTCACTTTTCTTCTTCGTCATTAATGTATACCATATCCAAAACCAGGTTTGTTAATACACAATTACGACTTATATATCGATTTTTGAGTTTAAAGTTTTCTAAATTTTGAGCACATTTTCGTAATGGAGATGGAAATCGGTTAATTTTACATGTAACAATAAATTGAGAGTAGAAATTATGAGTTAAAATATTTTAAGGTTGTAATTTTCTCAGTGATGTTAGCTAAGGTACATGTACACCTACATGTAGCTTGGTGTTCAGGAGAAAATAGGTGGTGTAATTGCATATACTAGCACATTATAGGATCTTGTAGCTTTTATTGCCATCTTTTAAAATGTGCTTAATGCCTTTTCCATCTACATGTATTTTCGAATTTTTCGTTATTTACCAGCACAGTATCTAGCATTTCTGTTGCAAATAAACGTGATATACGGCAGTCTGTTGGTTGTAATTTGTTGTTCTGTAGCGTTCTCAGACGTTCACTACAGCTTTTCCTGTGTTATCTCCCCGCAGCATTCCATAGAAGGCCTCCCTCATGTTCTCGAAACCCTTGGTAGTAGTTTCTCTGTACTTAAGTTTTCCCTGGGATAAGAGAAAAGTAAAAGTAAACTAATTGTATGATGCATTATGCACGCGTAAACACATTTGTACCTTTCTTCAATTTGAAATCGAGAAAAAGCACCGCTATGCATGTAGTTTAAGCTTCAGGAAATAAAGTGTATAAAATGTCAACCAAAATCTTGCAAGATGCCTTTCCCATATCTGTAACATTATTTCGGAGTGCTGTGTCTTATCATTCAAGTATACTTATTATTTAGAAAGTACTTCTTTCATCCAGGCCGCCATTTCCTTGAAGGCCTCAGGCCAGCGACTCAACCATCGCGTAAATATAAATCCCTCCATTCTCAGTTGGTTTACTATCAGGAGAATACTCGGAAACACGCCTGAAAAGAATAGTATAAACTGTTTACAAGTCTGAGATGTACGAGTTGCTTTGAGAAAAAATATATTCTTCAGTCGAGGAAGATGACTTGAATTTTTAAAGGCGCAAACCCTATCTAACTAAATTGAAGGTAAACTCATACGGAAACTGCACTGAGCTAAAAGAAATGAAAATAGACCCCCAACTCCTGTTTGGCTATAGATGTCGGTCTGCAAAATAAATGAAACATGTATTTGAAGCTGGGCGAAAAAAAAAAAACAACCCAAACTAGGTTTTACCCCCAGTGTCACATATTGACCTTTACTCCTTGGGTCAAACTTTTGATTTGACTATAGCGTTATTTGACATTCAGCGCAAAAGAACTGCTTAAATTTAGAACTAACAATAATCTGTCAAATGACATAAACATTCATTTGTATGCAAAATATGTTTTGGGTTTAATTATATTGTCATTGTTGAGTATCGCTTGATGTGAGTCTGTTCATTTGTAGTTGGAAAATTTAACTGCTTCTGTGTCAGTCTATTGCCCCAATGTGGAATTTTGTCTGTAATGCGTCTACCTGTTATTTCTTTTTTCGTTGAAAAAAAATACCTGATTTTGGGTTGTCTAAGTTGTCATTGTACTGAGAAATGGCCCCACAAACTGAGATCCTTCCATACTTATTCATCTGCCGCATGACGGTATAAAGGAAATCACCGCCTACCTATAAAAACCGTTGACAAAATAGATTTTTAACAGATCTATAGGAAAAATTTAGCGCTTGTAGAACCTACAATAGAAATGATACAAATTTAGCCAGTCATCGAGCATGTAATCAAGCATTACTGAAATACTTTGATTTTCAGTCAATAGACTCAAAACGACATAGAGACCGTTACTTTTCCAAGCATAGGGATAAGTTTGATAAAACGATCTATTTTAGTACAATGATTACTTGCAAATACAACAGGAAGTAACAAGACTGTTATGATTTTTACTCAAATATCCTGCGTTCTTTACATTTAAATACTTGGGTTTGATTTTGTCCCTGGTGTCATAGAGAATGAAGAGGAAAGAAGAGTTTCCTGGATAAAAGGTCATCAATATGGGGTGGAAGTGGACCAGATACTGAGTCTTAAATTTTTGAACAATTTAAGTTTTAAAAGTTAAGACCAATATTCGGGTTAAGGTCCTTTTGTGAAACTGTCTCTCGGATTTTTTAAAAAATGCACTCACGTTGTCAAAATAACAATCGACGCCATTTGGTGCTGCTTCTTTCAGACTCTCGGCCACGTCCCGTGTTTTGTAGTTAATGGCGTGGTCAAAGCCTAGTTCTTCCTTTATCCACTTGCACTTCTCGTCTGTCCCTGCATAGCCAATGACGGTACACCCCTGCAATAGCACGGGCAAAAAACGCTTACACAGAGGGGAACACTTCAAGAGGTCTCTTATGTGGGTCTATGCTATTTGTCACAAAGATAAGAGGATTCTATCAACTGAAAGTGAAGTTGTGCAGCGGTTCTTAGTCTTTGTAATTTTTCTAGAATAGCGTCGCCGGGGACAGGCTCTGAAACAGACCCGTTGTGTAACATACAGCATCATCGGTGTCTGTATATGGTAAAGGAAGTGTTGAATGCTAAAAATCATCTGCTTTTTCACTTAACTGAAGATTCCTATGTATTGTGTTCAGATGAAGGTGATACTTTACAGAAGCTGTTAGTTGTGAACACTATCTATCTAAAAACCTAAGGCAATCAGCGATACTTAGATTGACTGCGAACAGCCTCGACTGCATAAGGCCTATAATGGCCGAGTATTTGAAGTTTTTTAGCCTTTTGTGACCTGCTTAAAAATGTCATTTTGCCACATCATTTTGTCCCCTCACCTTAATTTTGGCTATCTGTCCGACCAAACTGCCCACTGCCCCTGCGGCCGCACTGACCACCACTACCTCCCCCGCCTTGGGCTGACAGAGCTCAAGAAAACCAAAATATGCCGTGGCACTGGAAACAAAGGACTTATTATTATTATGGTATAAAAGCTCGCAACGACTCTTAATTTTTTATTTGTGGTCACTAGTGAAATTCACCATTCTGTAACTCCATCAAAGTGGCTTAAAAACTCAGAGTTTTAGGATCGTATTTCTGTGAACAATTTTGGCTGTGATATTACTTCGTGATGAAGGTGAAAGATGTTGAAATTTTCTTGAAAAATAAAAAAAATTTGCAACACACAGTCGCCTTCAAATAGCCCGAAGAAGTATGTGAAAGCCTGTTATTTTATTGATATACAATCATTTAAAAATGAATAAATATATAATAAAAGTCTCACCCAGGCATGCCGAGGACACCCAGGTTAACTGACACTGGGAGACCGGGGGCTGGAGTAGCAGGCACAACTATAGGCGTGCCTAGAAGATCAGGCCCTTGATTAACATTAACGATGGCGTGCGTCCTCCATCCAACACTCCCAACGAGCATCATTCCCACTGGATGCTGCGGGCTCTTGCTCTCTATCACTCTGGAAAAATAGATGACATTTTTCTTAGAGGCTTTTCAGCTGCATGATCTACAGTGTCACCAAATGCTGGTTTTAGTTACAAACAAAGACCTAACACTTAACTGTGACTTGATACCATTAGTTCGCTGTAGATTTTCACTATAGGCCCTAGTGATGGCCATTCTAAAATATCTATTGCTTAAATTTTCTCTTTTGTAGTCACATGTACGAGATTTGTGTGGGCAATGAAATGGTTGATTTTACAACAGGCAAAGATTTGAATATCCAAAATGTGGACTTACTTCCCAACTTGGGAGCCCATTATGGTGTCCCCTTCCTTCAATGCCGACCGTGCGAAAACCCTGCACAAAAAAGGAAGTAATATTTAGATTAAAATTAAAAAACTATTAACTGCATTCAATTGATAAAATTTTATATTTTCTAAAACTTGAAAATTTCGTCTATGTCAGAATGCGTTGTCTTTTCCAAGGGTCAATAATGATTAAAACCCTGTAGTTTTAATTGATTCATTAATACTTGTTTTCCTCAACCCAAAATATTCGAGACATGTAGAATGCATAAACCCATTTAAATTCAATAACTAAGAACGGCGTTTTCAAATCAACACATGGGTAAAGCGTTTTCTCCTTTTCGGTCTCTATGAAAAATACCCAATTTTGTGAAATGCACAATATGTGACAATAAAAAGGTTAATATATAATTGTATTTTAGCATGGAAACCTCGACACGGTGCAAAGGATTTGATCTGATCAAGGTTGCATTGTTTGTGCATTTTCGAGAGAATTCCTGATGCAATGCTGGATTACACCAGGGGATATCGCGAGCGCCACTTTAGGGTAAGATTGGTCGGAATCAGAAGCAGACGATAAGATGCACAAGTCATGCATATATATATTAAAAAAAATGAAACTCGAGCGTCCCATAAACAAACTCAAAGCTTTTAACTAGGAGCACTGTAAAAAAATAAATAAAATAATAAAAATAATTTTAAAAAACTTCCCATGGCCCCTGCCTTGGATCGTCTTATTTTGATAAGATCGAGGCTTTTAAACCAATGCATGAGACGACCACCCCATAACATGAACCATTCACACTAAGCGGAGTGAAGCACACCTCTGCCAACTATGAGAAGGAAAGGAAACGGACATCTTTGGCTTTATTAATTTCAGTCATTTTGAGTACAGTTTTTTGTACTGTTCACCTGAGTGCTTTTCTTTATTTATACTCTTTTCAAAGGAATACAGGCTTCAACTCTCACCCAACCCAGTCCAGTTATATCCTTTGGCATTTAGAAAGATTACTGAACAATTAACCTCACCTCATATATGGGTCCACGCTTAGTGCTTGAGCTTCCAGTAGGATTTCTGAAAAGGACCGAATACAAAGAAGATGCAACAATTCTGCAAAACACACACATACACACACTGATGAGTCCACGTTATTCAACCTTAATTCTCGTTGTGAATCTCTGGAATCTCATCCGTACATGTGCAGTTTGTTCATCAATACAACTGGGGCCAGAAGTATTTGCTTACCAGAATAAGTTTAAATAATATCCACGATGTTTTAATTGCAAACGAGCACAGACCTACCACCACCCATCCCACGGGCTTCTGACACATTTTAAGGTCAGTTTAGCCATGAGAGACTCACTGTTATCTTACCTCCATCTTGAAGCTCTGGTAACTCCTCCTCTACAAGCTCCAGATCAGAGTCTTTTGGCACTCCATCGAAATGGTGTGCTAAGATCCACTTCTTTGCTTTCACGGGCATGTTTCAGTGTTACAGCTGTAACAGCGCTCTGGATATAGAACAAGTGTAGGTTATCGTTACGTGGAAAAGCTGGGCTGTACGTGTTCCGGCCTCAGTGTCACAGTATTGCTAACAATGCAACTATAACCTGAATAGCGGGGGTACAGCAAGTACAGTGAACACGTTCCCCTTAGGTTCTGAGTTCCCTTTTTACTTTTTTCATAATGTCATATTGCCTTTAGGGTATACGGAAAGAATTGGATGGTATCCAATAGTTTTACTGGTGCTCCCATGAAATACCATAAATTTAAAGGATTCTAGCTACGTAAAAAATCCATTTCTCCAATTTTGGAGATTCAGCATTCAATCCATGCTCTAGAACTATGTTTTAATCGATCCCCACCTTTTTAAAAGAGAAAAAAAAACAATCTATTGGTAGAAAAAAAAGCGTTTTGGTAATTATTAAACCTCACCTCAATGTGCAAAAATGAAGCAACAGATCTGGGTCACTTGGTACTTTGACGACAAAGGTCTTTGACACTCAGCTGAGCTGCATGCTGTATACAGACAGAAAAGTCGACACGCTTACTAATTGCTGATGCATTTTAAATGCATAATAGTTTACCAAGAGCTTGTTAACAATAAAACCCGTTAATCCGATCTGATAAGATGAGTTACCTGTTATTACCTGGCCTGGGAAGTGCGGTGGTGCATAATTAACAGGTTTTATTTGGGATTTAGGCCCCTCGGGTAAGAGATTTGAATGAGTATGAACTTTTATCAGGAGTTTTTGACAGCTAAAAACGCTGCTGGCTTCACGAGGATTTAGACCCCTCGGGTGAGAAATTTGAATGACAGGCCTACCCAACCACCAGACTCGGCACATAAGGGTCCTGAATTAATTGGTAAATCGGACAACACTACCCGTTTTGAAGGTGTGTGTCAGATCGCATTTCGGAGTATCAGTCGACAGGGTGAGCCCTACAAAATTTGTTCTGGGGTATGATACTCCGAAATGCAATCTGACACACACCTTGAAAACGGGTAGTGTTGTCCGATATACCGGTTTATTCAGGATCCTTATGTGCCGAGTCTGGTAGTTGGGTAGGCTTGAATGAGTATAAACTTTTATCAGGAGTCAGAAAAGTCTTACAGGTAGACAATGCAGCTTAGTTTGACAGCTAAAAACGCTGCTTGGCTCTCTCCTCCGGTGACACGATTGTCGTCATCGGAACACGTGTCCACTTAGCTCATTAACTCCCAGGCCGAGCAAAAAGGACGTTTTTAAAGCCCAAAATTTACAAAATGAGCTTTTAATTAGCGTATTTGGATAAAGATATCGTTAGTTGGGCATGTTTTCTGAAGAATATACTCCGTTCAGGCCAGTCCGACGATCTGACGAGAAACCTTTAAGTACTTTCATAAGTTGTTTAATTGTGGTTAAGTGATAGCAACTTAATTAGCTTGAAAACACTTTGCTTTGTTTAATAATTTTTTTTGATGTATTTCCGCGTAATCGTTCTGTAGCAAAGCCATTTTTAAATTCTTAAAAGAATAAAATGAAATTCATCCTAGATGACATCTAAAATACATAGTTTACAGGTTCGTTATTTTTATTTGTGTCTGTTTACCCAAGGAGTTTCAACAGTTTCTGTTGTAACTCCTTGGTAACAATCTATGTTTAGCTGGACTGGCATTTAAAGAGGCAAGCATAACTACTTTTTTCTTTTGTTTTCATTGTAGCATCCTCAATGATCGCAAACGTGTAACATTCAGTGCTCCGTGGAGGCCAAACAAGGAACAATCCAATGCGCCATCTATCTTTGAGAGTCTCATGATTGGTGAAGTTCTTTCCAAAACTACCGATTAAGGGACCATTCCCACAGATATTTAGATCGATCTGTCTTCACGGGTAGTCTCACTAAGGGACCATTCCCACAAATATTTGGATCGATCTATCTCCCTGGGGAGTCTCACTAAATTGCTGTCAACTTGGCCGCTTAAATGTCTGTCGCGCCTAGTAAAGCTGTTAGGGGGTAATTATCTTTACCTCCTACCTGATTTGGCCTGATCCGATCTATCAGTTTTCCAAAGTCGTAATACGATTCTTATTTGTCTATGTCATTTGAAACATAGATGTACCTACTATGTATAATCAGTACACTTTTGCAGATTCTGTTGCGCGATAAATGTCAAGCAATGAACGTTTAGCCTTAATACAGCAAAGATTTAATTTTTCTGGTTATCATGTCACTTTTCTTCTTCGTCATTAATGTATACCATATCCAAAACCAGGTTTGTTAATACACAATTACGACTTATATATCGGTTTTTGAGTTTAAAGTTTTCTAAATTTTGAGCACATTTTCGTAATGGAGATAGAAATCAGTTAATTTCACATGTAACAATAAATTGAGAGTAGAAATTATGAGTTAAAATATTTTAAGGTTGTAATTTTCTCAGTGATGTTAGATAAGATACATGTACACCTACATGTTGCTTGGTGTTAAGTAGAAAATAAGTGGTGTAATTGCATATACTAGCACATTATAGGATCTTGTAGCTTTTATTGCCATCTTTTAAAATGTGCTTAATGCCTTTTCCATCTACATGTATTTTCGAAGTCCTTTGTTATTTACCAACACGGTATCTAGCATTTCTGTTGCAAATAAACGTGATATGCGGCAGTCTGTTGGTAGTAATTTGTTCTTCTGTAGTGTTCTCAGACGTTCACTACAGCTTTTCCTGTATTATCCCCCCGCAGCATTCCATAGAAGGCCTCCCTCATGTTCTCGAAACCCTTGGTAGTAGTTTCTCTGTACTTAAGTTTTCCCTGGGATAAGAGAAATGTAAAAGTAAGTTAAATATGTCATTCTAAAGCCATACAGTCAACACTAACCTAGCTGCGTTTAGAACAAATTTATAGAAGGAATGTCAACCAAAACCATGTTGAGATGTCTTTCGGAAATTCTGTCTGTCTGAAATTAATTCGGGATGCTACATGTACATGCAAGAGGCTTATGATTCGCGTTAAACTTAAAATTAAAAAGTACCTCTTTTATCCAGGTTGCCATCTCCTTGAAGGCCTCGGGCCAGCGACTCAACCATCTGCTGACCAAGAACCCTTCCATTCTCAATTCATTTGGTATCATGGGAAAAGTTGGAACGCCTAAAAAGAGAGATATGCATTTTTCACAAACTATCTTATAAGTTTCTGTGGTACGACGCTAAAAAAACCATAATGAAATGCTGGCTTAGGTTTGAAAAGATTTAAAATAATAGGTTAGACAGTTAAGATATCTATTTGACTTCTGTGAAATGTTGCCTATTTTTCCATTTTAAACAATCCGCTACGGACCTGTCTGTCGATTTCGTCGTCATAAATTATTACCTGACCGAGGACTATCGATGCTGTCATTGTACTCAGAAATGGACCCACAGAGCGCGATCCTTCCATACTTGTTCATCTGCTGCATAACGGCGCGAAGGAAATCCCCGCCCACCTACAGTGTTTCAAAAGCATTATCAAAAATATTTATAAAATATCTATTTTTAGAGGAAATTTTAAGTGTAAGTAAAAAAAGCAGAGGTTGTACATATAAAATGTATTTTTTCAACACTATATGATCGGATACCTTCAAGGCACTTACATTGTCAAAATAACAATCGACGCCATTTGGTGCTGCTTCTTTCAGACTCTCGGCCACGTCCCGTGTCTTATAGTTAATGGCGTGGTCAAAGCCTAGTTCTTCCTTTATCCACTTGCACTTCTCGTCTGTCCCTGCATAGCCAATGACGGTACACCCCTGCAATAGCACGGGCAAAGAATAATACTGAGGGAAACGCTAATACTGAGAGAAACGCTTGAAGAGATATCTTCGCAAATTTATACATTTTATGCAGAGGTCTCACGCATGTAAGAGTGAAACATCCCGGCGGTTCAGAAATGCCAGTGACACGAGGTAAGTTGGTAGTTTGGAAGAGAGCTTGATGAATACGCCACCGCTTGCATATTTCTAAATCAGGAAAACAAATTTCACTTGGATTACATGTAAGTTCTGTTGAATTGTCGATCTCCCTACATGCAGATGGTTTTTATAAAAACGAAACAATTATAACAGCAGTTTCATTTTGTACTGTTCTTCTTGTGCGAAGACAAAATGACTTGGGGCGTCTTTTTAAAAGGCGTTCGGTGTAAATTCAGTAATGTGATGGCCCGTTAAAAGGCTTTATACGCACTGTAACCGCCACATGTATGATAATTGATATCCACCTCACAGACAACTTTATCGCTGCATGTTCCAGGTTTATTCTTGATAACAATGCCTAAAATATGCCAGAGCAGATTGAGTGCCCGTGCGATTATATGTACTCTTTGTCCCAGTGATGTTGTTGCTTAGTCAACGTTTAGAGAAATTATCACATTATTGTGACCTGCTTAATTAAATACGACAGCTTGTCACATCATTTTGACCCCCTCACCTTAATTTTGGCTATCTGTCCGACCAAACTGCCCACTGCCCCTGCGGCTGCACTGACCACCACTACCTCCCCCGCCTTGGGCTGACAGAGCTCAAGTAAACCAAAGTATGCTGTGGCACTGGAAACAAAGGAATTGTTGCATTATTTTTTTAGCAGACATCACCGGGGATAACTCATACATGTATATGGAAACACACGGGCTGGTGGTCATGGGGATTGACATCATGAGACAGAAACGCCAAAATATGTTTTATCTTAAAACAGTGAAAGGATTTCTTTCATTGATCCATCTTACAAAAGAACAAACTCACAAAAAGAAGCAAATAAATAAAAAGATAACTATTCAAAATGTGTATGTGTGTCTAAGATAAAAGTCTCACCCAGGCATGCCGAGGACACCCAGGTTAACTGACACTGGGAGACCGGGGGCTGGAGTAGCTGGCATAACTGTTGGCATACCACCGACCCCTTGCCTTTCCTGGTCCGCTCTCAGGATAGCATGTGTCCGCCATCCAACATTTGCAACGATTGTCGTCCCTACCGGATACTGTGGATCCTTACTCTCTACCACTCTATAATAAACACGATAATCTTTCTGATTAGTTCTTCGGCTGAATGAGAAGAAAGTCCCCGAATCCACTCCAGTATGAAATGTTTGGAAAATTAAAGATTTATTAATTCCTCTCAATTTTGCTGTGACAGATAATAAAATAAAAAGACTGCATTGTTGTGTACCATACAGTACCTATATTTAAAGTTTAGAGAACAGAATATCTATGTAGACCTTTAATTGTTTGATATGTTAAACCAGTGAATAACCACATTATGGACTCACTTCCCAACCTGTGTACCCATCATGCACTCGCCTTCTTTCAATGATCTCGACGCAAAGGCCCTGCACGAAAAAAGAAAAGAAAAAAATGTACTGCATTCCACCTGCTCAGGAGAAATGAACGTGTTAATCGACTGAAAATTGTGTAATTAATTTTATACTTCTTTAATAAAATACAAACATTTGTCTGGATTATGCAAGTAAAGGGGTATGTCTACTTTCCAAAGTATTAGTAGTACGACCGTACCACCATATTTTAATTTGCAGAAATCAAGTGAGTTTTTGAAATGAATATATTGCTTATCGTTGGCCTCATCTCTCAAAATTCGAAATTTTTCTCGGGCTTTCTTGCCGGGTAAAGTGAAATAAACAAATAAAAATGAAATGCAGAAGGACAACATTACCACAGCACTAACCAAGCTCAGTTATATCATGGACAAAATTAATTACGAACGTTATTATGTCCAAGGTTATATGTTGACGCTATCCGAGAACCCCCACCCCCTGATGCTGTCATTATGCCTGCCTAATTTTACTTTTTCAGTACCGGACACAGACGTTTACATTTACATTTCGAAAGAGTTGGGCTTCGAGCATTTTGAAGAAGAAACAAGTAGGCTCGTAATGTGCATTTTAAAAAGGACACTTATGAAAAGGACACTTATGAAAAGGACACTACCGCCCCTTGTAGAACCGGCCTGGAAATACAACACGGATGTTACCAAGAATAGAACTTTACCTCATATATGGGTCCACACTAAGGGCCTCAGCCTCCAGCAGGATCTCTGAAAAAGACCGGATAGCATTTGGTGGCCCATGTTGAATACTTAAAGATTTCGACTTTAAGGTTTTAAGATTTTAAAAGTGTTAGAGTTTGCGACTTTTTTCTGCGCGTCATTTTGCATTTCCTGCAATGCTGAGTGCGTTGTATCTCACACTGTTATATATATATATATATATATATATATATATATATATATATATATATATATATCATATTTTACATTTGCCAAACATAGCTCATATAGAGAACGTCTGTCTGACTCTTATCTTGTCCTGAAAATAGAGCTCAGGGACAAAATTTGACCTGAGGGCCAGGTTAAAACTGTGGAACTTAAAATGCTGTCAACTTACGTCCATCTTGAAGCTCTGGCAGCTCCTCCTCGACCAGCTCCAGATCAGAATCTTTGGGCACTCCATCGAATTGGTGCGCCAAAATCCATTTCTTTGCTTTCACAGGCATGTTGACTGTAACGGAGCTTGGTAACTGGTAAATGTTGGTGAAAAAAGTAGGTTATCGGCGGTAAGTGATAAAGTGAACTTTGTTTTTCGGGCAGGAGACCATGCAACTTTGCATATATTATACTCCCTGATAACTAAACCGAAAATAGGCACGTACAGTCTTGTACATCTAAAAAGATTTTCCCAAAAACCAGAAACTTTTTTTGCAAACGCCTTTTGTGTTGTGTCTAAGGTAAGTGCTCACAACTCCATATACTTCGTAAAGTCTTTTATATAATTTGCAAAAATTGGATTTCAGTAGATAATTAATATGCATTTTCCTCGTAATTAGGTAAATATCACAGATTATACGAGCTCCATTATAGCAGTTTTTTAAACATTTTTTCAAGCACTTGCATGCGCGTGCCTCTTCAAAGAACCAACGAAACATCATGGCGTCAGCAATCCGCTCAAACTTAATACCAAAAGAGCACTGAGTTCACGGAACCCGTCGAAAGAATATATGAGAACAAAATCACACGCATTGAACTATTAGAAAACCTATAATATTTATATTATATTATAATTACAATAAAAAATGAGATATTGTTATATTCATGAGGGATCCAAGGGTCGTCTTTTATTATTTTTCTCTTTTTTTTTGTCATTGCAGAATCTTCTTTATTTCAATCTTTTTCTGCGCTTACATGTACCTATCACCTCAAGGCAGCTTTCCCGATGTGTAATACGGCCTTGTTGGCCTTTTCCGTCCGAACTCGTGTACCGATTTCAAGCACTTAGACATCAAACAAATATCAAATGAAAAGTACCCCCGTACTCGCCCTATAATCCCCTGTCAGACTGAATACTTTCATGTAACCATTTTTTTTCGACCCCGTGGGCCTACTGTTTTATCCACATTAGTTACAGGGATTTTCGGTCTTAGATCTGTAGACGGCCTGGACTTCTGTCAAATTGACACGTGACACATTTTCATAGTACATTGCATTTTAACGCGCAATTTTTCAGTCATTTACAACCAAATCTTTCATGAATAGCAGTGTAGTACTATCAGAAAACGTAGATAAGGAGTGTGTATTTTAGTGCTTTCCCTCGATAAGACCGAGGTATAGCTTCTTTCCCGGTAGGTCAAAAAGACGTTACAATGACAGTGCAGAAACCAAAACAAGAACTCTTGTGACACGGTCTCTTAGGTAACAATTTATAACTTGATAGCATGTGATTGATCAAGCTAATAGAAGCACCTTACGTCTCTCTCTTTTTTTTTTACTGTTTTGATACATTAAATGACACAACTTTGTGCATACAAATGAAAAGCTAGAGAAAACTAAGGACTTCAAATCTCTGCTTCGTTCACTGATAACAAATAAATATTTATTTCATTTTCAATAAAATGTTTATTTTTCTTTTAGTGACATAACACCAATGTATAAAACATACCTACATCTCATAAAAGCAACATATTTAGTAAAACATCTACATGTAAATAAATGTCAATGTACATTACACATTTTACATATAAAAATAACTTGTGACAAAGCACAATTACAGGTAACAGTTCAAAATCTACATTTACAGCCTTATGTGTAATAGATCGAAAAATACCCCATATTTTTCTTATACAAAAGTAAAACAAGGGTACTACTTATCAAAATTTCATATCTGAAAAAAATGCACCATAGCAATTTTTTAGAATATGCTGCACCTAACAAGTATTTTCTGTAGCAACAAATCATTACAATATTTTTTTCATCCAATCCATGTGAAAAGATCGTTTGCCACCTTGTAAAAACAGAAAGTCCAAATAGAGAAAATCAATAAAAAGTAAAATCAAACTATCTCACTTCACAAGTTGATATGTTACAGTGTTCTTTTTCTATTATAATTTGGCTATTATTCAATTTTTGGGTAATTCATGTTATAATAAACAAACAAAACTGGCCATGAGCAACAACACAATAATGTAATGTAATGACTCATTTTTAACCACCTCAGTAATTATTAAACATTTCAATAATTTAAATTTCCAATCATGAGCACAATTTTTTATTTTGATTTTTTTCTATCAAACATTTGGAGGATTAAAAAGCCAAAGTATACTTTTAGGAACTGAAGAACAATTCTGTTCAAAATCAAAAGTTATCCACTACTTTCAACAAGCTTATTTGTAAGAAAAAATATCCCATCACAAAATGAAGAGGTAAAAGTAGCTTCAACATTTCTGTAAATTTAAGTGAATGTGCAACACCCTTCACTATAACAACAAGGCAGCAAAGCTGTCAAATGTACAGACAAAGAACAGAAAATAAAGATGCAAATAAAAAGTTTCAAGTCAAAAGGTAAAATGGTTTTCCACTTATCGTGTTATTGGTAAAAGACAGACGCAGATGATGGCTATATGTACAGACACATCTGTGTCTGTACATAAAAATGCATAGCCTAGCTTACACAGCAAGTGGATTTCTAACAGACATCAAACTCAGAATGCACACATAATTAATCAAACCCGTCTTAATGATAAAGAATAGAAGGTGAGCTATTTTGAGCAAAAGAAACTCTGAACATTTATTTCTATACAAAAGTTGTGCTGATTTTAATGGGTGTTTGTACTTCAAATTCACTAAATTTAAGAATAAGTTGGTCATAATTTGAAAGAAAGTGTTGTCTAAATGCAATGAGAGATTAAGACCTGGTTACCTTTTACAACCCCATTACAATGGCCTTTAAACCTCAACAGCTCAGTAAGACACAATAATGTCACAATAATGTTAAATATCTGTTTACAAGACACAGGCACCTTTGTCTGCCGGAGATGACCAAAGCCACTTTTAATTCCTATAATTACACGTACATTATGAATGTAGAAAATGATGTAAATAACATGATTATTTATATGATGAAATGATAAACATAGCAGATGAAGCATGGCAGTATATCGAACTCTCACATATTTTATCTGCATATTTCCTGTACCTTATCAGGATCTAGAAAAAATACCAGTATATGTACTAAACCCTATATAAGGGTTTGATGTAAATATAAACAGAACACATTGAATATCAAACATTTACAAGGACACAATACAAAGATGACATGTAAGCACCAAACTTAAGCAGTGCCCACATACAAGAGAACTTTTTGATAAATGTTTTATAAACACTGTTTTGGCCTGTATTTGTTTGAACAGGAGAAATAAATGTAAAATGAAGAAGGTCTACGCTTTCAATTGGATTTGGGGAATATGCCTGAAACTGCCATCTGTTATGACAAAATATTTCTTATTAACTACCAAATTAATTTATTCTTAGTGACCTTTCAATTAATGGGAACAGATTCCAGTTACTGTCATAGGCAGTACAAAATTGAAACTCTGAATGCAAAGACCAACTATGCCACTGATTCATTCAAGCCATTTGAAAATTCTGGTTCTTGTGATGGTGGTCGCGGTGCCCTCTCCAGGGGAATATCAGAATCAATGTCCTCATGGAAGCCACTGGAGGCATTTGACCCTCCTGACCCTTTCTCCCTGTTCTTGAATATACTGACATAATCTTTGGGTGGAGGAGATATCTCTCTCTCTGGTTGCCTAGATACCAATGGGGACCTATCTCCAGTGGGAGACGATATATTTCTACTACTACCACTAGGACTACTGCTGCCAGACCTTGGTAACCATGGTGATGAAGACCTTGGCCTTGGTTGTGGTTTGTGAACTTCTTTTTCTGGTGAGGTTCTAGGGGAGGATTTGGGAGACAGACCTGGTGGTTTGGGAGGAGGTGCAGGTTTGGTTTTAGATTTCCGTGAGATTAGTGGATGTTCTTCTACATCAGGGCTCTGTTGTTGATGTACGTCCACTGACGCTGAACCCTTACCACTGTTCTCGTACATAAGGTCTTCCTTCAAGTCCTTTAATTGGCTATCCCTAGGAGGGGATTCAGAGGCTGCTGTAAGTGGCTCCATCTCTGAGGCATCTTTTGCGTCCTTGGCCTTGGAAGTTGGCTTCTTCCACCGTACATTGTCCACATAGTGGTTACCGTCTGAACCCATTGACACCTGGTTTTCCTCATCATCTGCAAGTTCTTTACACTTGGGATTGTCGCTGTCTACCTGCATGCTCAGGTAGCCATTGGTATTCATCTTCAAGTAGGGGTCATTGGCTGCTGCATAGGAGTTGTTTAGGTCCAGGTAATACTGAAACATTGGATGAGGAAATTTAATGTTGTTTATGAGAAAAATAAAAGAGCGACTTCACTGAGAGGATGATGTAAGCCACGCAAACAAAAGAATCTGTAATAGCTTGGTCCTTTGAGCTGCTTTTATAAAATAACCATAGATTAAATACTGTGACCCTTGGTCCATTGTATCAATCGAAATTGGCCCATTTCCTATTATAGCTTCATGTTGCCACAACCCTAGTTGACAAGTAACTCGCAAAAGTTAACATATTATAGTCATTTTTCCTGTCCTTTCCAACATTTGTGGATCATGCTTGATCACAGCTGTCCAAGGATGACAGACTGGATTTTGATGACAATCTTGTGCATAAATATCAATCAAAGTAACTTATTTTTAAACCTTTATCATCACTAATTATTTATATATTAGGCTTAAAGGATGCCATCTTTGAAATAAAATGTACATGCATATAGCTGAGAAAAATGAAATGAAAAAAAAAATGATAATGCTTTGCTGATATTAAATGGCTTCATTTTCAAAACTGGCATTCCAGTTTCAACTATATATATATATATATTCATTCATTTTCATTCTCCAAAAATAAGAAATAGAGGTCTATATAATATCTAAAAATTAGGGAAAAAATAAAACACAAACAAAACTAACTGCTGTACCTGCAGTCTCTCTGGGAGCTAGGCAATGAAAGAAGAGAATACCTATTATGTTATCTACTCACTCCATGCAATATGTTACATGGGAACATTTTTCATTCACATCTGTAAGCTATTGCACAGACTTTAAATTTCCTTCCACTCAGGCATGCGAATTACATGTTGGTGCAAGTGACATAATTTTCTTGCCTGACAATGTTATTTAAACAAAGACTGAAAAGGTTAGTAGAGCACCTATGTTTTCTTTCCACATGCAAGTACCAATTCAAATAAACATCAGCTTTTTAAATATATATTTCAAACATTGATATGTGCATACAAATACAATGCCATGCAAGAATGATGAAACACATCAACAAAGGTTGAAATACATTTTAAGCAAGAAATGTTCCAGTCAGTGCATACATCCATTTGGTCCCCAAAAGACAGAGTCAACTTGTTATTTTTCAAAAGAATGCAACACACACAATCAAAAGAACAGAGAGAGAGAGAGAGAGAGAGAGAGAGAGAGAGAGTGAGGGAAACTGCATTACAACACTGAAGCTGTCAGAAGACATGAAAAATTTGATAGGAGGGAACTCTTTTATGTAATACAGAAAAAATGTGACTGGCTTAAAAGAAACACCCTCAGAATACTGTTAGAATTCCAATCATTCAATTGTTAGTTAACCCAGTCTATATTAAAAAAGTTCAACTTCATTAAAAAAGTAGGAGGAAAAGAAGATGAAATGAGATGTTGTTCCATATAAAGATGTTAGTCACGCTTTCTATCTGTCACAGAACACAAACAACCTCAGAGATATTAGGCATGGTGTTATTTTAAAAAACCACAGACACACACAGTTCCAACAGCGTTAGAGAGACAGGAAGCGTGTATGCTGAGTTGTAAATTTGGAATTAGACAAACAGCAATCATGTAGTGAGTAGATGTGTTAGTATTGTCTCCTCTATCATGGAGGCAGAGCCCTAAAGTAGTGTCATGGTTTTAACATGCTGGACAAAGACAAAGAAATCTATGGCTGCTGAAAGATTTTTCCATAATGTATAATATGCAAGCTGTTTGAAAAAATTAAATTTTTTGTTTTAAAAGAATGTGGGTACTTTTATATATATACATATTTTCATTTGTTCATATTAAAGGCTCCTCAAAAATGACAGTTGGCATATGTCCCATTGTGAAGATATTTGTTGTTTAACTCAAAATAACCCTGCACTTCTGATCAACAACTCACCAATATCAATCACTCAAGGTCAGATTAATTGCTGGTTTAAGGGAGAATCTTAACTAGCTTTGTGGACATTTAAGAGCCAGTCACACAAGAATTAAAACATACATAAACCAACAGTGGGCTCAAACAAATCTCATCTTAAAACAAAATGTACATGATCAACTAAGGTGTGCCAACATGCAGGTTGTACAACATGAAATCCATAACAACACTAATACTGACACATGCAGAATGTCTACGAACTACTTACATATGGATAAAAAGTGTGCATTTACATCAAATATGAACAAATGCAGAAAGTGGAACATTTCAGCAAACAGTATACACTTGAGCATTGTGGGGAATACACTGGAGGATTCTGGGAAAGGCTAACTGTATCAGCATGCTTCAGTCAACTGACCAGTGACCACTACTCTATGGCTCTGCAGTCCACTAATATTGGAGGATTGATTTTTGAATACTCACTTTGTCAACATTTTACATATTGATTGGTATTGTCCAAATATATGGTGTATCTTGGCACAAAGGTGTCTGGCTTTAAGATGGAAGAGAACAAGTTTTGTCCAAATAAGTCTGTATATACACACTCAACAAAATTTTCCCCTGGGGATTTCTTTTTAATTCCTATAAGCAGCATTTTTTAAGAAGCCAAAAAAGATGTACTGTATTTTTTGTAGCTAGGCCTAATTTTGGAAAAATAATTACTTGGTGTTTATTATCAAAGTATAAGATGTTTCAGATCAATGCTGTTCAAGTGTAAAATGCAAGCCGTATAAATACACTGTTCTGAACCACATCTCATTCCACATAACAACACAGTACACAATATGCTATATTACTCAGTGGGGAATTCAGTTGTTTTGTTCAGGGGGAATAGACTCCTCACAATACTGTGATTTTTCTAAATTTATAATGCATCTGTTGATGAAAATTCAACATAATTTGCAAATATAAAAATAATTCAGAATAATTTGCACATAATTTTGTAAAATATTAATGAGTTTAGAGACCAATAACTTTTTTCATTTTTTCCTTAGGCAGCATTTGGGAGGAGTACAAAAGAAAGGGTAAAAATGCTCATGTATGCCATTAATATACTCAGACTGTACATGTAAAAAATTCAAAGGACAAAAGTCACCATCAAGATGCACATTACAAATTAAAGCCATTACTCAAAACTTTGAAATAAAAAGAAAGACAAGATGCATATTTAAAATACACAAGTACAAAATAAATCAACAAAAGAGCACAAGGCAGCATGCATCTCATGCTTGACCCCAACAAGTGCATTCTGTGATAAAAAGAACTGAAGTCTAAAAACACCCTTAACTTAATGATTGATAGCTGTAGTGTACTTAAACTATGGACTAAATCTGTAGTAGCCAAGTGAATAGAAAATACTGGGTTTATTTTTTAAGGTGAATGTCTTAGATTTTAGTTAACTACTACAGAATTATCCTAGATCACAAAAGAGTACACAGTTTGAAATTTAAGTTTAGATCAACTAGTTACTTTAATCGAGACTTAAACTGAAAATAGTCTAACTGACCTCTTCAGACAAAATAGTATCACAAGCACATCTTCAATCAAAACTTGTTGATACAGTGTCTTTCCTCTTATTTACCCTTAATTTGTGAAACAAAGAGGTGGTGGTGTAAAAAAACTTTTGTCATGAGGAGTAATAAGTTAACAAATGAAGGTTTTGTGAAATAGGACACTGTATTTTGGAAATGGGTTAGACATCTTGAAGAACAATGACAACTTAATTTGATCAATAATTCCTACAGTGATGTCAGTCAGACTATTTCCAGTTTACATCATATCAGTTTTGAATGTCTCATTCTGATTCATTCAGCCATGAGAAATGGTGGCGTGGACCCAACCCTCCCCCCCCCCCCCCCCCCCCCCCCCCCCCCCCCCCCCATCCCACCCCACTGTGGAGATTTACCACAAAATATAGTCTTACCTGCTTCGTATCATGCTGTAACAGATCTCCAAATCTTTCAGCTAATTCAGCAGCAGATGGTCTTTCTTCAGCCTCGGGATGCCAACAGTCCAACATCCACTCGTAACTAGACACAGAAATAGAAATAGGTTCATTATTAATGAGTGTCTACAAAACAATATTATATGAAAACTAAATAAAATTAAAAAATACAAACTACATGCAATTAGACTGGGGCCTTTAATATTTGTTTGTTGAAACAACTATAAATATAATAACAGCTGATTTTCATTTTCTTACATTAAGCTATATATTTGGCTTTCCCATATTTGCACATTTGAAAATTTGTGCATCTTTTCTACCTTATTATCTTGTTTTGGAGGTACTGAAAACTTCAAAGTTCAGTGAATAAAAACAGTCCTGCCCATCGCATCACTTAACATTTACAAAGATGGGGGTCTCCTAAGTACTCACATTTCAGCAGATGCTTTAGGCGGCCTCTGCATTCTGTAACCTGCTTTTAACTTATCTACAAAAGTTTCATTTAACTCGAGGCCAGGGTACGGAGTGCTTCCCATGGTAAAGATTTCCCATAACAGCACCCCAAATGACCATCTGCAAAAGACATTCAAATCATTTACTGCATGTTTTAAAAACATGATGGAATAGCAAGCATGTACTAGAATAAATAATAGTTACTGTAATATTTTCCAATATATAATGAAAGGATCATGCGATACATTTGAACAAAAACATATTTTACTTACACATCACTTTTAGGAGTGAAGATTTTGTCAAGTAAAGATTCTAAGGCAAGCCATTTTATTGGTTCTGGTGCCTAAAAGATAAATAAATATTCATTAAACAGAACTTTCATGGCATTTCAAAGAGAACTGTTTCTTTTTTTTTTTGCATGTTAACACAATATTCTAGTTTACTGCATCATTCTTAACCACAATACACCATATTCTACATGTAACGCTGTGATGGTCATCCATCATAAACTATAAACTGTTAAAATAAACATGTTATGTTTTACTCTACTTACATGGCTCTGCTTCCTGTACTCTTGGTACTTGTATACATCTTTAGCCATACCAAAATCACAGATTTTCACTATATGGTCCTCTGCCACCAATATATTACGTGCAGCTAAATCTCTGTGAATATACTGAAACAAACAAACAAATCCTTTAAATACTACTTCACAACATTGCTCAAAGAACATGGTAGTACTCAAAGTTGTAGTTGAATTCCATTGGGCTGAATATGAAGTATTCTGGTCTTATTTCAGCAACTCTCACTTGAAATTTATGCTATGTTTTTTTAATCTTCTATTTTAATTGCTATATTTGGATAATATACTGCTACGGACAAGTGCTATTTTTGGACTCGAATCCCTTTCACATTTTTAAAAGAAGTTAAGCAACAACTAACAATGACACCTGATGAATTTTCATTTTCCTCTAGGATTAGATTCTTACATTCTTTTTAGCTAGCATGAGTCATTTATCCACCACCTTACCTTTTTAGAGTGCAAATAATCCATCCCTCTGGCAATTTGAAAAGCAAAACAAACTAAATCCTTAGAAGTTAGAATAGGTTCCTTCTTAATGCTTTGCGCACTGTCTTCTCCGTCTGCTGCAGCTTCTTTTTTCATATTTGAATAATTTTCTGCTGCCACAGTTCCCCCTGTAGTCTCTGTAATGGCTGTCACAGAGGCAGCACCTGGATCTGTCAATGAAGCTCCTCCTCTTACACTGTCCCTTGAATTGATCCCTGTCAGCGTGTTTTGTGCTGATCCCGTAGATGATGGGCCAGTTATACTGACCGGTTCTAAGTAGCCCTCATTGGCCAGTGTTAATTGGTTCATGGTGTCTACGAAACGGGACCTATTCTGTATCAAATATGAGCGCAGGTTGCCAAAAGTGCAAAACTCCATAATGACGTAAAATTCTCCTGGAAAGAGGAAAATTAAGTTTAATAAAACTGCACAATCATATTTTCAAAAATTATTAACAAAAATGACAACACCACATGCAACATGTGCGTATGCACACACACACACACACACACACACACACGCACACAGGTTATACATTCATTATTTACCTTGTCTAATATTCTTGGTGACAGCCCCCAGGACATTCAGTATATTAAGATGGTGGCCCAGGTGGATCATCACCTTCAGTTCTGATATCAGAGATTTGATCTGGGAGGAGTCATAACAATCTGGAATACACAGCATCAAATGTACACAAATCAAAATGGCCGGATGCTAAATGATTTGTAATCAAACTTATCTTGCAAAAGTCTTCAATTTCATATTTACTGAAAAACATGACAGCCAATCCAATTATAAACTTTCAAAACTAAATCTTTCTTTTTACAGAAATCATATGTCCTAAGTTTTAGATTGGTACATGTGACAACATTGCCTAACTTAATCGATAATAGCACCAATCTTTGTGTTATGTACTGTATGCCCTACCTTTGACCATTTTAATGGCCACTGGTGTGGGGCCCTCAGTGTCATTAATACCCATGGCTTCTGCTTTGACCACTCGACCAAAGGCACCTTGACCTATCACCATTCCTAAAACATTCAACAACCCAAACATAGAAATGGTACCTCATATATCATTTCTCCTAAAATACTGCTTCAGTCTTGCAATTACTGTTTTAATGTTTCAGTAGATTTATTAACAAAATTTAAATACACATAAAAATATTCAAGCTGCGAGGAAAAAAAAGGGAATATTATTCCTAATTATGACTGAATAAACAAATAATAAAGAAGAAGAAAAAAACAGCTAATAGATCTAGAAATCCTACCTAACTTTAGCCTCTCTTTGGGGAATTCCCACTTTGGGTCATATGCCAGGCACTCTGTCTGTTCATCTATCGGAATGTCAGGATTAAAATCGTGTCTTGGTTGATCTTGGAGATAGTCCATCAACTGAAAACACATATATAAAAACATATGTAAGCCATTTGCCATAGGGGAAAATAAACCTTTACACCTAGAGCTTAATTTGGTTTTTGAGGCCATGTGAGTTATTCAAAATTTTTCAAACAACAATTATCTGGGAACTTAATTGGCGAACTTGGTACTGCTTGTGTTCTCTCTCAAGATGAATTCATAACTTTATTTTACCAAACAACCAGACCTCTGCCGGATCCAAGATCAACAGCTCCCAAATGTCTATTCCCAAAAAAATATTTTACAGATGGTGCAAATTAAGGCACATTATAATACCAAGTACATGAATCGCACTAATGTAAGACTCAATATGCCTTTTCTACCCTGCTAGGAAAAGTGGGGTGGAGTGCAACTGACTCCCCCACCCACTTCTGGACCTGTGTATGTATTAAAAAAATAAAGAACACCAGTAAAAGTTTCAGTATACCAGTGGTAGCTCCTTCCTCTGTTTCTTCTTTCTCCTCATCACACAGATGACCAGGATGATGATGACCAGGAGCAACACAGCGGCAACAATGCCCACAATCATTCCCGTCTGCTGGGCTGACAACAATCCGCCTCTTTTGATAATATCATCTGGAATTGGGTCGCCTAGAGGTCAGTTGGAAGGGGAGAAAAGAAGAGGAAGAAAAACTAATAAGGTTAGTTGACCAAGGAGAAAGGCATGCACTACAAGACAGGACACCCTGGGTACACCGTAGCTTGTGGTTTTAGTTTTTGGTTTAGAGCAGAAAGAAATAATTTTAGCTGAAGTAAATGTAAAAAAATATTAGTTATATTATTTTGATTATGTGTGCATTAAGACTAATGCTTCTGTGAACCCAGGTGCCACGATTGTCAACAGAAAAAATAAAAACACCAAGTGATTACTACTGTGACTATAAGGGATACTAATAATGGTTCAAAATAAGTAAATGTCAATTAGTCAAATATTTCTGTGAAACCAATATAATTAGCCAAACTGCTGATAAACAGACTAAATGAAAAAGTACAATGTTAACTGTCCTTTTATTAAAAAGAAAAACCCTAAACTCTGACAATAAAGGGTAGGGTCAGGTATCTTAAACTGAGGATAATATCACTATTATCAAGTGACAGGAAAGAAATCATAAGTTGCATACCGCACACCAGATTAACACAAGGAATTAAATAACAGAATATATTCAATAATTTAAAATAAGCAAATTTGTCTACCCGACACCAAATTTCACCATTATATAACCATACACCCATGCCCACTGGTTTGCTATTTTAAATATATCTTATGTTATCAATGACATACATTGAAGTGAACATAATATGTCTGGAGATATAGTGAAAAAACACTACACAAATGTGAAAAGATGTAAGTTAACAAGTGAGGGCTATACCATAGAAAACATTGTATATGATGGTACACTTAAATTGAACAGGTTTTTTTCATGATTTATCTCACTGAAGTAAAAAAGCAAATTCCTTTTTTCTTAATTTCAAAACATTTACAAACAAATAATATCACACCAGGGGATTTCAGTGTCATTTGATTAATGTCAACCAATGACTTTCAAAGGTCTACTCCCTGTTTCATTTTTAGGCAAAAAGGAATATGAAAATAATTTTTTTGTTTGTACTCATTTTGCTTACCCTCCACTTGGAGTGTCAGGTTACTGATGATACTTCCAGCTCTATTGGTTGCCCTGCACTCATACAAGCCAGCATCATGCCTACTAACTCTCTCTATGGTGATTCTGGAGAAACAGACAAGGTGGAAATATAATATACAGACATCACTTCTTTTTCAGAGATGCAATTTGCAAAGGATATGGCAAAGGAAATGTTGATAATTTTCTTTTGCCCTTATATTGCAGAATTAAATGTCACTGAGAAGCATGTGAAAAAGTTATTTTAGAAATTACTGTAATAATTATCATTAATCTCAGTTCACTTGCATCATGCATTTGACAACTCAAGTGTCAAATAGGACAGGGTGGGCAGACCTTTTGGGTTTTATCTTATATCACCACTTATGAGTGATATGACAACAACTAACCACCAAGCTGTCACATCAGTTTCAAGTCTGCACTTGTAGCAGTTACTTACAAAATTTTCATAATTTAACAAAGTTTTTGCCCTTTTCATTCAAAATTGACTTACTTTGTATTTTCACTAGAAAACTTCACTCCGGGTCTTTTTAGGTCAGAGCTGAAGTTTTTCCCATCTTTGAACCAAGTGATGACAGGGTTTGGTAATCCGCTTGCCTTGCACTCCAGCTTATAGACACCACTGGCTTCCACAGTGTTCACACCAGCCAGCGGGTTGGTGAAAACAGGGGGCTTCAGACCTGAAGGAAGAGCAAGAAGATCAAATCTCCAGGGACATAACACAAAGAAAATTGTGTGAAAAAAATTTGGAGACATCCATTGTCAACAAAGCTACTTTTCAGCAGATGTGCAAAACTTGACAATCATTCTTGCATTCTTTTCTTTCTTACTGTCAAGTATTCTGTAGCACAGTTGTGACATTCTACACTGCTATTTTTTGTATCTCACGGACTTCATAGCAAACTAGCTTAATGGTCTCTTTCGACACGAACATCATTTCCAAAATTTAAATATAAAATATAGGAGTGAAAGTCATATTACACTGGCTGTGCATACCAAACACAATTGAGAAACAGAAAAGTAACCCTTACTTAGTACAATGATATCTGCATCCACGGTGTGCCTGATACGAGAGCTGTTTAAGGCCACACACTTTATGACACCAGTATCATCCAGAGAGAGGGAATCTATAGTAACAGTGATTTCATTGGAATACTTGGTGCTGAAAATTCAGAATAATTTCATTTATTATAATTCTCTAAAAATTGTATAAAGTTACAGATTATGTGTGCCTCTTTAAGCTATAAGCAGAAAGTGCAGAAATGCTGAAATTGAATCTAATGGTCAAACATGAGCGCTCAACTAGATACAGGTGGCACTGCCAGGTCCCGCGCAACTTACTATGCAGCAGGTGTTGTGTGATGCATTTAAATCAGATTAACAACGTTAATCTCCATATTAATTTACAGATTTTGTTTGCTTCTTCTTTTAATTCTAATTTAAATGTCTCTTCTAAATAACTGTTAACAAATACAGGATGCTTCTTTAAAACAACATTTTGTTTATCATGTTTATCACAAACTGCTGGAAAACCTCTAATATAAGAATGTACAATAATTTTTTTTTACACCAAAAAAGATAAAAATAGAAACTACACAAGCTGTCCACTCAAAAATCCCTTACAAACTAAAGAACTGCATGAAAGAAATCTTTTTGAAAGTTCAGGGCACACAGTTAGCAGGATGCAGGTTAAAATGGACAATAATGTAAGCTGTACCTTGAGTTACTAACTCTTCTCCTAGCATCACTCAACAATGGCTGCCCGTTCTCCTGCTCCACTGCTAGGTCACTATACCAGTACTTGGCGGCACGGCAACTGACAGTAAGCATATCTCCCTCTATGTGGACTTCTGAACTCCGGATTACTTCAAATCCATTCTCTGCATCTGTAATTCCAAATTAAAACTAACTCCACAGAAGTTATTCATTCTAAGTGCAGGGTGCACATTTTTGTGGTGGTTAAAAAGTTAGAATGCATTGTTTAACAGATATAAAATCATTTAAGCATAGATGTTCCGCCTCATTGTGGCCAATACAAAAGTATTAACTTTCTAATATGTAGAAATTTCATGCTTTGTACTGACAAGTATTTTAGACCATCAAGTGATATAAACATTTAACCATTTAAGCCACCACTGAATGGGGGGGAAAACACCAACCTGACACAATAACTATTTCTGTGCTCTCACTCGTTCCTTTTTTGTTACTGGCTCTGCACGAAAACTTTCCAGACTCCACAGCATTCAGGGACAGGAAACTCCTGTGTGATTCTTTTGTTATTCCCCTGAAGTTTCTGCTGCTGTTAGCTATCATATAAGCAGTCTCTGGGCATCCCAAACTTTTACACCCTGCCCACCACCACACGATCTCTGGCACTGGGAACCCCTGTACTGCACATTCCAGGATGTAATCCTTCCCTGGTTTGTAGAAGGTTTCTGTGTGCTGCTTCAAGATGGATGTCTCTGGAGTCTCTGAATGATAAAGTTAACACAAACAAATAAAGAGTAACTTATCAGAAACAATGTAAAGTAGATACTTGCACTTCTAAAAACACTACAACTCTCTATTATCTTATCATACATTTTACATTTTTAAACTGTTACAGTCAGTAGTTTCATCTATAATTAAAACTCAGGTCTTTCATCCTCTACAATTTTACCAATTTAATAAAAATAAAAATATTACCTATAACTTGCAAGGTGACAGAGGTGGCCTCCTCTTTCCCACCTACTGGGGCATGTGCCGTATAGACTCCAGCATCATCTCTCCTTACACCAAAGATCAGTAAGCTGGCCTTATCTTCATTCTGCCTGTCAACAAGAAGCAGTTGGTTTTTTAAAGCAGCAAATGACATGCCTTTTCCACCAAGCTGATATTACAGTCTCAATCAAATAAGAAATGACTGCGATAAAAACAGTATTTGGTTTCTTAACTAATTATTGTAAAAAGCCAATAAAAAGCTTAATAAGTTAAAATATTAGCTACAAAACAATCTCTTGGCATATCATAAGGCCTTACTCTTGATTTGCAATTTCTTTTTATAGACAACAAAGTAGAGGCTTTTTTAACCCTTGGATAGATACACATTTTCAATAACAAATTCAAAATCTCATAATATCAATACTATCTGTGAAATGTAAATAAAACAGTTAACACACTACAAAGGTATGATATAAATAAACAATAATCTTACCTTGGTTCATACTTAGGTAAACGTCTACCAATCGTTTGCCCATTTTTCTTCCAATATATCTGTGGTGGAGGGTAAGCATCCACTATTACATTCAAGGATACAAGATCCTGATTCAGGTCTGCTTCTACTACTGATTTCTCTGGACGAAGGTTTGCAAAAGCGGAGTCTAGAAACAATACCAAAGAAACCTGTTGAACTGAAAAGTTTCTCAAGCATGAAATGTGCTTTGGACAATTAGTTTTAAAAAGTGTTTTTATTAATTGCATCACATGACCCTCTAACTGTACAATACATTTCATCTGTACAAACAAAGAATCAATAAGATTGCAACTGCATTATTAATGAAATTTCCACCTTCATTGATGGCACTTCTTTAATCTCACATTATCTTCCGTGTGTGTGTGTGTGTGTGTGTGTGTGCGTGTGCGTGTGCGTGTGCATACCAGTTCAGATTTTTTTAATACAATTTTTATTTTCATGAATGATGGAGAGAGAGATGCAGGGAGAGAAAGGGGGTTCAAAGAAAAATAAAGCTTTACCAAAAACATCTATGCTGATAGTGTCGTCAGCAGTCAGCTGGTTAATCAATGTGGTGACACGACATGTGTAGACCCCAGCATCTGTGGGTATGGCTTTACTGATTGTCAAGTTATTCCTTAGCCTGGTGTACTGGAATGCTCCATTCTCTATTGTATGCTGCTCTGATACTTGTGTTATCCGACTGGATCTCTGAATTCACAAAGTATATACGCTGATATAGTAACAACAAGAAGAAGAAAATGAAGATGAAGAAGAAGAGGTAGAAGAAGAAAAACATCAACAACAAGGGCAAAAACAATAGCAAAAATGCTACAATTCAACTGAAAGAGGACAAGCACAGCGAAAAGAAGCTCGTCACTTGTTTGACCAAATTCAAAAATGAATTATATTGACTTTTAAATTTTGTCTAGTCACTATTCAGGATTTAAGAACTCAATACAGCATGTAAACTGGGCCACCTACCTCATCCATATTAGGATAGATCCATTCTAGGGTGTTTCCAGTACTGCCAACAGATGTCAGCACTATACACCTAAGCTGGATGTCTTTGCCAGTCATGTGGCGGGTCTGGTTGCTTTGGATTACTGGGGTAGGGGGGTTGGTGGGTGCCTCTGATAAAAAAAAAAAAAAATGGAGAAACTGAACATCTAGTACAAATAAATCATCAACAGGAAAAACTTAAGATCTTACTTTATCTTCAAATCTTGAATCCATTTTATGTTGTTATCACCAAATCAATGGCAGCTTTATAAAAGTTTAAACAGTAAGAAGAAACTTGTCACCACACACACACACACACACACACACACACACACACACACACACACACACACACACACACACAC
>NW_019775969.1:145440-160715 GCF_001039355.2 Lingula anatina
ATAGAACTAAAGTAACAGAATGACGCATCCACAAGATGCCCCCACTCAAACACACACACACTTATGTATACGCATACGTTAAGAAAGAGGGGGGTTGAGATAGGGAGACATAGGTAGTAATATTGAAAGAGTTAGAGCACGACATATTTTGAAAGAATAAGGATCCCCCGAAGATGTAAATTGTAAATACAAATATATAGGCCTATATATTGAACAATAAGAGAATATATATTGAACCATAAAAGAAACAAGTAGGCTACTGACAAAGTAAGATCGAACAAATCACTTCTTTCAGCCGTTATTTGTCACTACAGATCTCTGATGTTTCTTTGATAGTCCTCGTTCTATTCCCTGTATATTTTTTACCAATAGGGAATAAATTGGCATAGGCCTACTTACAGCGACACTGCCAATAGGCCCTAAACATGTCTCTTTTTTTTTAAATCTTCGTCGAAAAGTTCTGGGAAATTAATATTTATAGAAAGTATTTGTTGATGTCTTAAAGCAATGTTCACCCTTACTGTCACTTAAGATAGATCTCTATACTGTGAAAAACTTTTAAGGTTAATAAACACGAGATGCAACAGCTGTGAAACTGTTATTAAAGGGATAATAACTCTTCGTATGAGATATATATTTTACAATAAAAACATTGTGAATAACTCATAGAAATATAATATATTCTGTTTTACCACAAAAACGGCAGTGATAGCTGTTATTCTGATATCTGAGCTTGTCTTTAGACCACGTGACCTCCATTGATGGCTATACTCTGTTAAAATCTCTTAAGAGATTTTAACAAAAAACCAAACTTTTTAGAAAAAAACCAAGGACTAACTTTGAATGTAAAGATGAATTCATTAACCATTGGTAAGTATGGGAAAATTGTTGTTTACTCCAGGAAAATTCATTTTTTGGCCGAAACGAAGAGTTATTATCCCTTTAACTGACACAGTCTCCAGCGATGCTGTGGGCGTTAGCATGTTGCCATTAGCAACATATGCGGGTTTATCATGCATATTATTTCATAGATTGAGATAAATTCTATATAAACCTATCAATATTAACGTATACCGCACAGGTTTGACAATATAGTAGTGCGCTATATGTCAGCGTGTCATTGGTAATAATAGACTCATAGCTTAATAGCATACCTGAAAACAAAACGAACCGATAGTAAAATACAAAGAATAGGCCTATGCGTAAATACTAAGGAGCGGCACCCTCGTTAGGGACAACTCAATTCTGGTAATAGCCCTTATTCAGTTTATTATCCCTCAACGAAATATCTGCAATTAGGCTAACACTCTAAGGCCAATACATGAAGCAGGCATGCATTTTGATTTTGTGCGCCACCGCCTTTACTCAAAATTTACTAAAAAAATGAAAATCATGTTGCAATATTCAAGAGGCTGATAATAAAATTTACAGTCCATGTATTTGTACTTCGGTCAATGGTTCAACCAGATAATAAACCTTATCATCAAACTGCATTTTCCTAATTCCTAGCTCTGTGCACACGCCCTGTGTAAACATCGTTATAAGACAGCAGTAACAACTCCAACACCGCGTCTATCCCATAATTGACTCTGACCAGTCACGTGATGAAGGAAGGAAGATCGTCGTTTGACTAGGACATCAAACATAGACCTGCTGACTGAGGTGAGTTGACACTCTCTCTTTATTTTCTTTGCGATCTCTGTGTAATCGTCGACATTTATCTTTGTATTGAAATCAAATTATTAAAGAAGATTTTCTATGACTCTGAACTTTGACCATCAATCAATGAATATATGAAAAAAGTGCACGTAAGACCACGCAAGAAAAGAATGTCGCCCTATACGTTACAAACGTGAACCGCGATAGATATATTCATACACCATATGATAACGACAGCAGCGCTAATTTTTATGTCAACGGGTAAAAGAGAACCCGAAGCAAACCAGAGAATATGGGGATCGGGGCAGAAAGTTCAATTCAATCATTGAGAGTGACTTAATATTTCGTGTTCTATTAAAAACAAAGAAAAATAAGCAATGAAGACTTACTAATAGCACATCACCCTAACTTAAATCAGTATGTTTATTTTCAATAACTTTGCATTTAATTGGCAAATGAAATCAAGGCTATGATAAACTGTTTATTTGTGTAGAAAAGCAATATTTTTTGTATTAACATTCTTAACCATGTATAAATAAGTGGCCGTGCGATAACACGATGTCTTCTTGGTGACTATCACTAGCTTGTTTTTGTTCATACCAAACACGAAATAGAAGATTACATATTTCATGAACTACGAAGTCATAAACATTTGATCAAGTGGCAAACTTGATTACGCGCGACCTAGTTACTAGTATGATAAAGAGCGTCATTTTGGCATCGAAGAGCTTCCATTTTTCATTTAATTACATTTTTCTTTTTTTAAATACTTCGTATAATTATAATGCAACTATAGTTGAAATGATAAAGGGAGTAGTAAAAATTTTTAAACCTACTACGTCGTAGAATAATGCATTGAAACTCTCTCTCTCACACACACACACACACACACACACACGTACACATACACACACAGACATATAGGGCCTACCATTATCATCATGTATATTAAATAAACCTGTGAATAACCAAGAAGATGAACTGATAACTTGGAGAACATTTTCCGAGATTAATATGTACATCATCATCATCATCATCCACATTATCAAGATATCTTCACGCCACGTAGGCTACATCTTTAGCTTCCGTGTGCTTGTCTATAAAACAATATGGATGGAATTCTATACATAACACTAAGGTTATCATTATCATTATCATCAAAACATATCAATTGTTCCATACTATAATGGTAACCAATACCAAGTTCTCACAACAGCTACAGCTACGGGCGAGAATGCATGCTGCCTAAGGCTGAGATGACTTGTCCCTCCCCCTCCCCTGCCCCGCCTTACCCTGAAGGAAAAGACGGGGCCTTAGTTTCATCTCAAATTCAAACCTTGGTCATCTGATTAATGTTTTGTATTTATTTCGTTTGAGCATCGTTTTTCTACATTGTTGAATTGTTTAAAACCCTCATTCAACGTCAGTGTTCGTTTTCTATGTTTTATTCTCCATAGCCACTGTAAATAGGATAACAGCTCTTCAAAAGTGTCATTAAACGAATTTTCCTGGGGTAAACGACAATTTTCCCATATTTACCAAAGGTAAGAGATTATTATGGAGGGTAGCAATCAAATGCGGTCCACTATCTCGCGATAGCCGGGTATAAGAATTAATCGCCATTTGGGTGGTTAAGTGGAATTTACATTTTTATGCGTTGTTTACAATGTATTTATTGTGGAATTTTGAATCTCATACGAAGCGTCGTTATCCCTTTAATCGTTCTTTTGAAATCGCATTGTTTCTCCATGATTTTTCTACTTGTAACTGGTTACCTCTAAATCTCTGAATTGGAAAAAAAAGCAAAAAGCAACTTCATGCAAAACCACATGTGCGCTTAAGTACAATGGGACACCCACGCTACCGACTATTTTATCTTAAAGTTAGGTCCTCGCCTACTTTTTATTTTATCAGGATTTAAAACTGGCGATAGAAAATAAACTTCGTTCCATAAAAGCCTTGTTCAGTTGAGATTAACTTTCCAAAGATAATTAGAATAGTGTGGACACTAGGGGAGGCAACCTATAAATATGCCTATCTCAGGATTACTCTGTTATCTCGACCCAGTCTTGTTGCGCCTTGTCTCCTCTCCGCAAAGAGATCTCGTTTTCGAGACGTTTGATCTGTTCAATTAAAGTTCCGCTCAAAAATGGTGCTGTTATAAAGGATATTGAATTCATAATATAAAAAAAGGCTTATTAAAACCCTTAAACTTGCTCTTAAAACTACAACCATGTATAATTGAAGAAATCAGCAAAATTAATGTTTTTAACTATGACTTTATAAAAAATAATGCCGTTCTACTACAGATGCCGCAAAGACGGATAACACTTACACGTATCTGTCATATCAAAAAAGCATGTTGTCCAACAACGACAACAGCTGCGGCTCATGCGCTTTACGCACGTAGGTTCCGAAAACTTCTTGTCTCCTGTGCATCATGCTGTTTTATTCGCCTGCGAGGTTAAAGGTATATGATCCTCAAATGAAAATGTCCCAAAGATATATTTTCTTTGTCTACATATCCTGCAAAGCTACTTATCTCTTCCCAATCGGACCTTTAAAACCCCTAAAAAAAAAGAAGAAAAAAAACTAGAGTCGACATTTCTTTCTAAAATGCTCAGGAGGACATGGCGGTCTAAGTGACTGGCAAGTAAAACCTAATTTGAGAGCAAATTATTAAGTAAGAATTATTATAAGACATCGAATCCACGTGCAGGGACGGGTTGAGCCATGATTTGTCAGTAGAAGAAAAATTGCTTTCCTTGGGGGGAAACTCGATTTGGCGTACTTTCCGTAATTTTCCCCCACCCAAGTGTGGTCTGACATTCCAGAGATAAAGGTTTCTATGTCGATATACATGTACTACGATAATAGATTACGAATTTTCTGCGTGGTTTTGGGCGGAAAGACTAACAAAAGGGCGGTTTAAGAGTATTCGATATTTAATTTGACAGTTATATAGCTAATTATATTATATTGCTAATTTGAACTGTTGACATTGCGGAGGTGTAACATTGATTGTTGTTTGATTTGCCCCAGCCCAAACAGGTATTTAGCCACGTCACATAACGACAATCAAATCCTGGCTAGGGATGATAGTACTATTCATAACTGAAGGAGACTGCAACAGGTTGGTTTTTTGAACGTTTAAATCACCACTGCAGGTGGTGAATTAATCTCATACGACCAAGGTAAAGCTAGAAAGCTTATACAGTACGTATATTTCAGGTACGTTCATAGCGTTTTGTATAATAGTCAAATTATTTTGAAGGTCTTCAGGTAGGGTGGGGAGGGGGGTGGTATGAGGCCCATTTGGCCGGTAAAAGGCCCGATCTGAATTAAATTTGCTGCTATGCCATAAAAGATCCACTTTTCAGAAAAAGTCTCCCACCCCACCCTTGCCTTTGAAATTGCTGCCTACAGTCATGAATTCTAAATTCTGGAAAGATATATTCCGATGAAAAATATCCGTTGTTGCTTTGTTAATAGAACGAAACTCTTAATAGAAACCACGGATGGCGCAGAAGGACAGGAAAAAGATTTCACAATCAGATCTGGTAGTTTTCGTAAGCAATACGGCATATATACTGTATATACATATACATATACATAACATATGTACATAACAATAGTTTTAATTAGCGACAGGGCAATCTCTTTTTGTGATTGTTGTACCATTCGGATTCGACACGTGTTACAGTGGCGTGGTAAGTCATATGAAACGTATGATTATGAGACATTCATTAATTTCTATTTTAAACATGGTTGGTCGTAGTTTGCTAGGTTACTGCAAGACATGGTTAATTTCATCTGCTTCAAGCATATCACAGCAGTTACATATGTTTGAGTCATAACTGAAAGAGATCTAGGTCTCTGTGAAAAAGCCATAGCATATGAACTTTGTGACATTGTGACTTTGAGGGTATACTATTCCTGTCATAACAATATAATGAAATATAGCCGTGAGAGAATTATTATGCATGATTCCCATGATGTCAGCTAATTATCCTTTAAAAAATCCGTTGCTGTGTTTACAATGTGTGTGTGTGTGTGTGTGTGGTATTTATTAATATACTGTACATGTATATAGCAATTGATTTACATCGTGTATGTATACATATATCAACATGTTAACGGTCGCAGCTGCAATTGCCCTCTCAAAAAGTGTTAATCCAGTTTATCAATATTCCTGAATAGGATATAGAGTTTACCCTTGGTCCCACAGTTGTGTGTGCGTGCTTTGCATGCGTGTACGCGCACGCGTGCGTTTCTTTGTGTGGAGAAAGAATTCGCCTATTTCTCTCTCTCTCCTTCTCTCTCCTACAAGAAGCGCGATTTCTTTTTTTACTTGATCCTGACCCCGCCTGACCGCCGACCGTCTCACATGTTCAAAAATACAACGCATTTCGCTTGAACACATGATAAACAATAATTACACGACTCATCATATCACATGTTCCTGATAAAATTAGCATAAACTATTAAGTTTCACAAACATGAGAGGCAAAAAGTAAGCTGTATACAAGTGAAAACTATCACTGACTAACTGTCGAGAATATATATATATATATATATATATATATATATATATATATATATATATATATATATATATATATATATATATATATATATATAACCAAGAGGTATTTAATCTTGTGAAATGTTACATTTTATACTCAGACTTTCAATTTGGCAGTGTCCTTTAGAATCATCTAAAGGTTCTGTCAGCTCATGAATGCTCACAGATATTTGCGATAAAAAGAACCCCAATGTTTTTATATCCATTTTTCGATATTAATAGTAGTGTCATGATTTCCGAATTTATCAGTCAGCAATGCATATCACAATGCTAAAAAATGACGTCATATTCCAAAAAGGGACAGATACGACACCCATGGGTATCCGAATAAACAAACAAATATCAACGAAAAAACACCCACAAAAATGTTCCGTAAATAAATGCACCCTGGCGACCCCACATTTGAATCCTTGACCCTGGTATGAAAGGCTGTGGTAACAATGGAGCAAGCTAGTGTCAATGATGACATACGGGTGACTTAAAAGGAAAGGTGATGCAGCTATGACAGCGCAAAAGCTCAGGTGACACAAATCGGAAACGTGTGACGTGTTTTCTTGTGGGAAGTAAAAACCTTTAAAATGAGCGTGAACTTTTTGTAGGTCATTTTTCTTTAGTGACAGTGCTATATTAGCCTGGATTAACGTGATAGGGAGATAAAGGAAGATAAAGGTGATATGATAAGAGGCTTATTATTCATGGCGTTATTGTAATGTAAAAAATCTCTGTTTAAATATACATGTATATAATTAGTAATAAGTAACATTCTTCATTTTTCAAGCTAGCGTAAAAGTTTTAATGAAAATTGCATTGACAATTTCAATATTGTTTTGAAGTCATGGCGATTAAAACTAAAAATAATGTACAGTTAGATTGTGAACAAAAAGAAAAAAAATACCTACATACGTCAAACCAAAAATGGATAAATGGATGATATAACTGCTTTTAGGATGTAATTAAATAATGTTATCTACGGAGTGGATGATATGATACTAAAATATAATTTAGGCCTAGCGAAAATAATATATGCGGTCATGGCATCGATATCTTCGATCAGTTTTACACAAGTGACCAGTGACTCAAAGAAATCTATTTACCTTGGCAAAATACTCAATGTAACTATATTGATTAGATAATCGGCTTACGCTCTACAGCACTGCATGAATCTGCTAATGCACTGCAACTGCGCTTCGGATAGGATATTACATCAGTATTCAGAATTTGCTATTGTTGCGATACTTATGGTCAATACTGTGTTTGCTGGACATGTGCTCTTTCACTCATCGATCTGCTCATGTAGTAAACCTAGCATACATGGGATGAATATTAAAATGCCTATTTTATCTCACAGAATACCAAACAAAATCTACATCTGAGCCACTGCTACATCTGAGACGACGCTTGCACAAGATGGGGTCTAAATTTGTCGACGATGCTGTGGCAGCCCATAATGTCTATCGCGCTAAACACAAGGTCGGTCCTCTGACCAAAGCCAAGGATCTGTGTGAATACGCCCAAAAATGGGCGGACAACATTGCCAAGTCTGGAAACTTCAGGCACAGTGACTGCATGCACAAAGGGGAGCGTCTCGGAGAGAATATCGCCATGAAGTACACGTCTTCTGGAGACCCGTTCACAGGTGATGATAGAGGCATATCATATAAATTGTGTTTGGTAATATTGTATTATAATACAATTAAATTATTAAAATATAGTTTTAACAACAAATTGAGACTCTGCTGATTCAATGTTTCAAGTAAACGCTTCGACGTTTCAGGTTTTCTGCATTTACCAGTGTAAAAAATACGGATTTATGTTCAGTTAGACAGTATTTTAGCACATATTTTATCGTCAACAGGCCAACAGGTGACTGACCAGTGGTACAGTGAAGTAGCCAAGTATACATTTGGGAGTGACTTCTCCAGCGGAACAGGTGAGAGAGAGAGAGAAAGAGTTGAGAGGGGGGGGGGCAAATTAACGTTTTCTGTTTTGGTATTGCGGGAAAATCCTTGTATGCTTCTTGGGCCGAAAGGCAATTCTTGTATTACATCTGTCTTGAAGTCTTGGTTCTTTGGGTGCATCACTCATTGTGTTAGATAAGATTGAACACATTCTAGCAGAATCAACATCGGCGACTTTACCTGCAGGGTAATGCGCTTTAGATTGTATGGTCGTTGCCAAAGTAAATCAACTGTTTTCCTCTGGTTTCTTACACGTGTACACCGTAAAAAAAAAGATGACAAAGGGAGTTGCGGCGTTGCTTGAATATATACAAAAAGGTTTCTGCGCTGAAATTTTATGGAGTAGGCTTTGTAACCTGCTTACATAGTATGTACTTGTATACCCTTTAAAGGGGCCATTATTCTACCACAAGCAGGTGGCTGGGACAAGAAGAAAAAAGTTGGCTTCGCTCAGTCTCGTAACACTGTATCATGTATGCTAAATTTGTTTTAAAGAAAGCCTAAGGGAACAGGTGCCTCTGTCCCCTCTTTGATCCTATAATACCGATTTTTAATATAGTAAACACAGCTCGTGATGATGTATCCACTAATTTACACGTCGTTGGATATTCCACATATGATACAGTTCGGTTTTTATTTCAAACATACTTTATAGTTGAGCAAAGAAAATAAGAAACATGCGCTGACTCACAGAGTCGCTTCCTTTTTTCCTTGTCACATGACACGATCCCCAAGCCTTGACCCCTTTTGTCGTCGTTAAAAAATTAGTCACTTCCGAAATTACACATGTTGCAATAAATAAACGTAACAATACAATTAGGAAATCCTATACTACTGTTCTCAACACACAGAAAAGGTTTTCTAAATCGACATGGATTTTAGGAGAGTGCAACCTGGCGGAATGTACGGAGGTAAGACAAGTAGCTGAATATGACACCAAATCATGACCTGTGTGAATTAGGTTTTTATGATGTCTGCTCGACTGTCACGCGAGGCTTAATTTTTCAAAAAGAAATGAACTGGTTAACTTGTTTGTTGAATCCTATTTTAGTGTCACGTCCTCCCTTTGCTCAATTTCAGCTGCGAAGCGATCGCTGTTTGTAATTACGGGATCAGTTTTTGAATATATAAATTATATATCTAGGTTGTGTTTTTTTAAACACTAACGGAAGAATTCCATATTACGAGTGACATGGAAATAATTAAGACTACAATTAAACACGCTTTACGTACTTCAGCGACTAAAACCATTCTGTATTCGACACAAGTGAAATGTCTAATGAATTTAGAAGTCCCTATTTTTTTTACTGAATTAGCAGTAAAGGCATCTGCATGTTAACATCATATAGTGTCAGATAACATGACGTATTAAATAGTTCCTGAAGGGCACACTGAATAATATTAAAGACACTGCGGTGAGATAGGAATTAAGGTTCGTCATGCGGTGACACGTTCTTCACTCGCACGAGTTAAAAGCTCCTGTTAAAGACAACGTAGCCGAAGACTACTGTACTTTCTTATTTTCATCTTAATGACACCAGTGGGATAACAGAGATGATGAACATTTCAGGTTGTTGGTTAGAAGTTTGATTGTTAATTATAATCAGTGATAGAATTAAAAATATATTAGTATGCACCTGTGTAGTCTTTCCAGTTCTTTATTGGGCATTAAGGATGCGTGAAAGTGGTTTAACTTTGTTTTTCTTGTTATTTTGAAAACGGCGTGGATACTTTATTTTGATTACTTAACTATTAGTATGTTTTTATTTATTAATATACATTATTTTTAATTTAATTATTATTTTTTGTCATCGAAAATGGTAAACCAGTGTGATTTGGTTTGATAGACATGAAGGACCCAGGCAATGTGTGAAGAATTATGCCTAGAGACCTTAGTCATATAAATCTTTCTAATGTGTCGTTCGGTTTGTGGGAAAGTGCACATTGTGCCCTGCTTATGTTGTGATAAATATGGAAAGAGAGACTGTTTATTTCATGGTCTCATCGGTTGCTTCATAATTCATCCCCAATGATAACGATAAAATTTACCAGTGTATAATTGATTAAACAGGTTTTTCCTCGGTTCCTTGTTCACAAAGGAAAACTTCATCTATTTTCGATAGACAAAAGGTCGAAATATGCTTAAGTTCCTTTGGAGGTGTTATTTTATATAAGAGAAAATTGTTCTAATATTGTACAAATAATATTATTGTTTTCATAAAGCTCAATATCCACATCAACTTTGAGAGCTTGTATTTCAGGACATTTCACCCAGGTGGTATGGAAGGGCAGCAAAGAAGTTGGACTTGGTCAAGCCAAGGCCAAGGACGGCAAAATTTTCGTGGTGGCCAGCTATCGTCCAGCAGGCAATATGATGGGACAGTTTAAAGACAATGTATTCAAGCCAGACGGACCCATCGTTCTGCCTAAAAAAGAAGGTAGGTTATGATACACAGTGCAATAATTCTGCTCGAAAACACAATGACTCGATGCAGCTGTCGAGATGATTTTTTGTGCTAGTTCTGTTTTTAAAAACGTAAAGCGCCGTCGTTTCAGCGCGACGCAAAGCACATCATTTGTCCTTCGATATAATATTCAGATATATGACAATTTTTTTTCAGAACCTAAACCTATGACATTCAGAAGTTTTGGAGGAGCGGACGGTAGTCCGGGAGACTCGGGGATGACACGGATCGTCCACACAAAGACAATGCCTACCACAACCTCAACACAGAGGTGAGCTTTACTGATAACCTTCTTGCTGTCTTTGCATTGGGGCCGTTCAGAATGAGTAATAGTGCGCACTAGCTATAGAGTGTGCACTATCTCAACAGGGACTCTTGCTAAACGCAGTCAGCTTAACAGACTAACACGCCTCCTCCTGGCGTTGAGGAGAATACAGAGAAGCTGCTGATTATACAAGTGCATTGGAAACAAGCTAGTGCACAGTAACTCATTCTGAACGACCCCTTTGCCATGTATTCTAATTGTCACATTCAATTTTGTAAAATTTTCCTACTAAATATGACATAAACTCTTGCACACGCACCAGTTTTAACTTATTGGTTTAACATTTTGGATTTATTCTACTGGATAAAAACAGGTTTGAAACTAAGTACTCAAACAGCAATGAGAAGTGTGGAAATAGAAAAGACCCTAGACGAAATGCCTCATGTATATGATGTAATGCAAAGAGCGTTCAGTTACGAAACATTTAAAACGTTTGTTCTTTAGACATATTAGTCCTGGTATTGTAAATAGGCCTAATCCATATCTACTGCCGGGCTATTTGCTGGAAACCCTCACAGCGGTATGTAATCTAGAAGAGACAGACACAAATTATCAGAAGTAATTTACAAGAAGTATTTGCCTTTTGATTTCCATCTTATTTGCCACCTGTGCACATGAGTATTCATATTTCATTTCTACGGGTTCTAAATTGCAACTAGATTTTTTCGTTCAAAACACATTTGTTATCATTATTTCTCACTTATAGCCTCTTAGCATATTTTAAAAAAATATTCGCATGTCAAGAAATGATGTAGAGGCCCCTGTTTTTCAAGTGTGTTAGCTAGGTAAAATGTACTTAGAGCATTGGTAGAATACAAGTATGTTTCAGGGACAGCAACATGTGAGTCTTAAATCCCTGTAATAGTCTGTGTATTTCTCCCCTTTAAATATGAAATAACATGGTGGCCAAAAAAGAAGTTAGCGGACAACTCTTGTACTTGCTAGCAAAATGTTAAAGGTCGGGTAAAAATATGTGACCATTAGCTGTATTAATAGTGTGACGGGGATGAGATTTCAATATAGGCACAAACAAGGCATGTTTTACGGTAAACAGTTTTCCCAGGTGCGCAGCTTCAGGTTCCCCGGTGAAATTTATTATTTTGTGTAGTTCTTTCGCATTCAGGTAGAGCAGCCAAATTCTCAGGACTTTTTTTCTGATTTTCTGGGAAGCTGCGAGCTGCATGCCTATATAATAGCGGTCAGATAGTTAGAATCACAGGGGCAAGAGCTCTGAACTCGGTGCAGATTCCAGTAATTTTTATTTTCCTGACACTCTCTAAAACACGTACCTTGCCAACCAGGGGCGTTGATTATTATCAATCCAGAAGAAAAAAAGTAAGATTGAAACCTGCAGGAAAAGTCACTCCCAAAGTGGAACTTACCTGGAAATCGTTCAGTAATACAACGATTCTCTTTCCAGAACTGTTCGCACTGTAACCAACCAGGGCGGTCCTCAAACTGTCTCCAGGATGGTTGTCACAGAAACCAAGACTGGCCCTAACGGTGAAACAATTACGACGACAAAAGAGACGATCAATGGGAAAGAGACCACTACAACCAAGGTCACCAGGAAGGGAGAGGTACGTGCTGATAAATTCCTGATATTTCCTGTGCAGTTTCTTTATATATCAAAATACTTACCGCCTTTTAACAAATAAGTGCATGATACGGCACAATGTCTATCACAGCTATTGTTATCCTACCGTTTATTTTCTTGAAAAATACCTGCATTTCTGCCGTGCTGTTATTACACCTAACGACATGTTCAAGATTACAATCGTAATCTGTACAAGATATAGACTCGAGAAAGAGTCCTCTTAGACATTCAAATATGCCTTTATATATGTATTTCTTGCAACCCTACCCAACTATTTGCATGCCCATTTATCGATATGCTTGATGTTACATATAATGTGCTATGTGTTGATTATCTGGATTTATACTAACAACGAGACAAAACAAAGCTTTAGTATATCTCAATGTTGCATTCACCCTGGATTCCAGAAATTATTTTGTGAGAAGTTCTCATTTATAGACCACAAAAGCGTTTCCGACGAGAACGGAAATCGCATATGAAAAGTGGGAACTCATGGTGTGCAGATCGTCAATATCTATACATGTGGCTGATTTAACAACCCGCTCACTCGAGTCTACTTGCTGTACTAACGGCTTACCAGTTGCATGCTTTGCTTATTTTCCAGTTCTGAAAAGAATGCTATATACTAAAACACTGCGGCATGGTGTGGTACCTACCCTCATAAAACAAAGTAGCCGACAGGGAAAATATCCGGATGAAACAAATGGCAGAACGGATCAAGTATATTATAAGTGGATCATCTTATGTGACTCGTTCCATCATTTCGAGGGAAATGTAACAGTTCGATGACAAATCAGAAAGCTTATAATAGACCGCTTAAAGACATTAGTAATTCTATATAAAAATAAACGACTAGCGTAAGTTAGTCAGGGAACAGGACTAAGTTTGGCCAAAATACCTTTCTATGCAGTGAAAAGTATATGAAAAACCAACTTTGCAAGACTGAAAATGCTATGGCGCATGTCAATTGTGTATAGGTTCTTTTATAAAAGGGTTTTATTAAGAATTTTTACCCGTCGGTTTTTAACCCAATGACACTTAGCTGCTAACTTTTAGTAAGCATTGATGAATGCCGGATAAAAAGTATGCTTTACCCCTACCCTTAATGTAAATACATCCTACTGAAAGTTACAAACTTAATGTGCTTTATTAATAATATATTGTCCTACCAATGGACTTAGCGTTTGCCATCTTTTAAGAATTTAAGAATGAACTGCGTTGACAGCCATTGTTTTATCAATTTAACTTTACTATAGACATCACAGTTTGATTAGTATTACTAATGACACGTGGAGTTTTTTTGTTTGTTTTTGTTAGTCAGATTGTAGCATATTATCATTATTCTTCATTTGGAATTAAGAGGCATGAAAATGGACAGATCAAGTTAAAGTTTCGTGTTGTAATATATATTGTTAATATAGATCTGTATTGTACTGCATGATACTGCTTTTGCAGGCATGTGCTTTAATATTAACGTTATTTTTTATTTAAACATGTTTAATATTTGATTCTACTGCAAATAATAAAACGTGACTTTAAAGCCCATGTTATGTTTATCGTATTACACATTACACATGCTACATCACAACCGTTTCATTATACGTGGCAAAATAGATTATTCTGACTTGTTATCAATAAAATAGGATTTTCAAGTCTTCGTGTTGTCCAGCTATGCATCTCCGACATGATAAAACGGCAATTACTCTAACTCTGCACAGATCGGAAGTGCACGCCTAAGTCATCAAGAGTTCGCAATAAACAAACTGTGAAAAAGACCTAACGGGCCATGTGGTATTCATTAACAGACAAGACATAACAGTTTACAGTCTTACAAGCTAACCACGTCTTTCCAATATTCAAAAACCTCCATTTAACATTTCGTTTTAGTATCTAAAACTGCTGACAGAATGTCATTTAGAGAATTTTCGTATTTTTCAATCTGTGTTACTGTCTAATGTTTCCATGACAACAGGTCACCTCTGAACCCTTCCACAACAGTTTCTAGAGGAAATTGGTTTGTGTTTTATTTACAGAGCTTAAAAGGTCGAAACACCTTCGTTTTATTATTCGGGAATAGCGGCGGCTCTTCTAATGTAGGGTATTTTAAGAACAACCCAGTGGTTGACTTCCAACTACACTTCATTAAATTAAGTGCAAGTCTTGTCACATTATAAACAGTCTGAAAATTATGATTCGATGTAGTCGTTTGACCTTAAACATGTACCTGTAGGCCTACATACACTCTAAAATCGGGCTTTTTTGAGGGATTACACTACGAGGCATAGTTCAAGGAGTAAGGTCGGTAAAACGACTGCAGAATGGTCTCTGTCGAACCTAAGTTGTTTTTTACACACGTTTTTTACAACATCTAGACTGTAGCTAAACAATTGGTTCAATTTTTGACGCGTTTTGTACAAAGTATACTCCGTTGATATTACAGAAGAACTCTGTTGGTATGTTTAATCTTAAGTTTAAGTAGGGAAATACTGTAATGTTGAAAAAAATCATCTGAACATTTAAGAAAAATCATTATGAAACAACAAGTTCTATAATTTTGTCAATTATTATATCTTTAGTCAGAGAGACTGAAAAACTTACATTTGGACGAAGACGTTACCGGGAACAAATATCTACCTACGGTAAGTTTATTTTTATTTGTAGATACTCAAACATGTATTATTACAGC
>NW_019775969.1:162499-273619 GCF_001039355.2 Lingula anatina
AAATACTAAACACTGTGCTTGTTTAGATTGTGTTGGTTGAGATTGCGCTGTGTTGAGAATTTGATTCGGTCGCAAATCACTGGAAACCGATCGCGCTCCTTTTACTAAAACAATAATATTTTTAATAAACAAAAACTTTTCTCTACTATTTTGCGTTTAAGCAAATAAACTGTGGTTCAGTAATCGTTTTTATTATTATTTCAGGCCATTTCACTCAAGTTGTGTGGAAAGGAAGCAAGGAAATCGGTGTAGGGAGAGCCGTGGGACAAGATGGACGCGTATATGTCGTAGCTAACTATCTTCCGCCGGGAAATATGCTCGGCGCTTTTAAAGAAAACGTGCTGCCGCCAAATTCAGTTCCGTCCAATGTTGTCAGTTTTGGCTAGAGTAAAATCCTATTTAAAGGTATGCAGAAAGATAAACTCAACCAACACCTAACATCCACTGCCAACAAGATGAGCAAACGCCATTAAAAAGATATAACCAGACAGAGAACAATGTGACCGTGGTCTTACCAAGTGAGATTGAAGACAGGTGATTGCGCTGCAACTGAAGGGCCTTTGACCTGGTCCTCGCTGGCTCTTGCTCAATCCTGATTTAAAGATGTACAGTGTAAGATTTTCCCGTGGAAAGCTCATGCTTAACGATCTTCTTGGGCGATTTTTACGCCCCTTTTCTCTGAATTGCCAACCTCTGGTCCCTCTTTTCTGACACGAGACATAACTCCGCAACAACATGGGGAAATAAAAAAGTCCTTAGCCCACACTTAAGCGATCATGTTTCAAAATCATCATCCCTTCGAGCTAGATTCTCGCACTGACTTTCGGTTGCCTACGATGAAAAACTGTGTGAAAGTTGACGGGCGGAAACGTTCCTACGCAAAAAAATTAATCTGGGTATTTTTGCGACGTTAATTTATGGCATTTAACTGTTAAAATTGTCAAAAAAAGTATTACTTGTTCTCAGATTAGTTCATCACGAAGTGGTAAAGGTACACTCCATGGGTTTCAAAATCCCCCAAATGCTTATTTTGCCATCTACAGCTTCTTGTCAAACTTACATACACCGAAAAAATTATTATTTAACCCATTCAATTTTTTGGGAGAGTACCTGATGTTGATATTTCCATTAGAGCTTATAGGAAAATTATTGGCCAGTCATTTTAAGCTAAAATCAACCTTTGTAAATTTTATCAAAGGTCGAATCCAAGTGCAGAAAGGGATAGAGGAATGATTCGTGAGTACGAGAAAATTGCTTATTTTCCCGGGAATATCCTTTTTGGTAGGTAAATCTGATGGGGTGTACCTTTTACATGTCCTTATTTAAATACCTTCACTTTGTCACTTTAAAGGAATGGCCTAGTCCATTGGCAAATATATTTTGTATACACAAGGTTTATTTTATTATGAACATATTTTGGATAAATGATTAGATGTGTAAAATTAAATTGAAGAATATTTGGAGAAAAACCTGCTGCAGTAGAATGGGAATAGATCGTAGGTTAAATCTGCCTTTTTTCAGATCTCCAATCTTAGAGTGAACCATCTCATCATGAAGTAAATAGAAGCCCTTTGAAGATGTGTCGCATATGAAAGGCGAACGTTTCAATTTCTTTATCATGCATGCAGAAATTAACTCATATAACATTTGAAGAAAAATATAGCTTATTTTATTGAATTAAACAGTGTACGTTCTAATAATACTCATTTTTTTACGGTTTTTAAAAATGCATTTGCACACTGCGTTTTATTGATGAGTACAAAAATAAAACATTTTCAAACGAGTTTCTATTCTTTTTTGTACGCCAATGTGTTCCAGTTTGGCTAAATGCGTAATATGAACGCAATGAGAAAGTTAATGTGACATAACTACAGCATACATGTAAGTGCACAGGTTAAGATACAAATGTAGAGTACATATACAATTTTCTTATACCACAACACCAGCCAATGTTGGTTCTACACAGAATCTAGTGATCAATCAACTGCTGTGTTAGCTTTTAACTGAAAGCTACACATTGCAATCTTTAATCAAATGAAAAAAATGATGGTTAAGGAGCCTGATATGTTCCCAATATATTAAAACGTAGACATAAAACGCATACACAAAAACCCTGCCTTCTGCACATCTTGATATTCAAAGTTTCAGTTCTGTTACCAAAACCGTTAATGAAATAAACTCGCGCAAAACCAGACAAAATTATCACTGTATATAACATATGGTAAAAAGTGTAACTTATAAAATGTGTCAACTACATAACAAAGAGTTTTATTGAATTAAATGAATATGACCTATATGTATATATCACCAAATAATATGATTATGCATTATATAAATTCATATGATTATGATTTTAATCATCTGGGTGAATAAGAGTGAAAAAAATTAATTAGTGTTGAACTTGTGAAAGTAAATGCTTTTTAATTAGAATTCAATGGAGTATGTGCAAAATCGTTATAACATTTTTTCCGATTTCTTGATTATACTTCGACATTATGCAAATTTTTCTCTTTTTGACATGTAAACCCTCAGATTATATTTAAAGTAGGTAGAATCCACTTTACGGTTACATTTGCTGTTTCCCTTTCACTGCAAAAAGGAAACTATTTTGCATGGGTCGAAATTCCATCGACTTAAAAGCATGCCGAGGGTTGTTATTAAGCGGCATGTGAACTGAATTGTGACAACAAAACTTTTTTAGTAAAAACTTGTCTCTTCACATTTTAACTTTTAATGGTACTCAGGCAGTGCAATCAGACGACTCATAAGCGGCTGCTCTCAATGCCTACGACCACCTCATTCATTTTCTTTTCGTCTTCAGTATCAGTAACGGCTTCACCATTTGACACCGTTGTTCCATTTTGCTTTGCCTCTTCTGTCTGTTTCATTTCCATCTCCTTAGCTTCCTCAGCCTGTAAAAAGATGCACAATTTGGTAACAATATTCGAAACATCAAATCTGCATCAAGTTCCTATTTATTTTTATAATTATAATCATTACGCTGATTCTTATTACTACTCTAATTATAAATATCTATTTCTGTATACCATTTCCAACTACTGATGTACGTGGTTAATTGTTAAAGGAATAACAACTCTTCTCATGAGATCTATATTTCACAATAAATACACTGTAAACGACACATAGAAATATAACATATTCTATTTTACCAAAAAAAAAAAAAAAAAAAACAGTTACAGTTACAGTTACAGTAACAGTAAGCAGTTACAGTAATTAATATGAAATATGTGCATGGCATCTGACCACGTGGCCTCCATAGATGGTTATACTCTCTAATAATCTCTTAAGAGACTATTTAAAAAAAAATTTTAGAAAAGAAAAAACAGGGACTAACTTTGAATGTAGAAATGGATTCATTTTCCATTGGTAAGTATGGGAAAATTGCTGTTTTCCCCAGGAAAATTCACTTTTTTTTTTGCCAAAATGAACAGTTGTTATCCCTTTAACGCTCGTCCACATTAGTTTCCTGCAGCACAGTTTTTAAAAATACCTTCTTGGCCTTCGACTTGGACTCTGGCAGTAAGTTGTCCAGCCAGAACAGTTCTCTCATGTTGAAGATATGCTCCATCAGTTTCCTGGCAACGCACATGAGCAGGACCTAGACAAGGATGACATGAATGTTTTAATAGGATGGAAAACATTCATAGATGCAAGGAACGGGAGATTGGTCGTTGTGGTACAAACAATAACAGCACCCAAATCATAACTCAAAACTGTTTTGTATAAACCCTTACACTGTCACCTACTTACATGTATGTTCTAGTTTTTTTTCCCAAATATAAAACAGAAATATAGGATTCACCAACTATAATAGAACCATTTCTGAAACTGTGGAAAGTACTGAAGGTATCATAATAAAGATAAGATAAGCTTAACTTCCATATCTCGCCTGTACTCTTCTTATTCACTGAGCCACATATCGCTGTCTCAAATATCCACCTTAACAGAATATCAGGCTTTAACGACCACCCAGTTATACTCACCATAAGTGGAAACGCCATAGAGATTATGTTAATTGACTTCACCACCCAAAGTAGTGCAAAGCACACAATTTGAATGATGGTGAAAAGGTGAACTCGACGCGTCTTGACGTGGCGCAAAAACATATAGTCCGGTTGGTATTTCTGGGGCATGAACATGATGAGGACTCTCTGCACAACCTGCAGTTATTAGAAAGTTTAGTAGACTAATGGATTATCATCAAGTGAAATAAATGAGGTTCTTTAATATAAATTTTAAATCTTACTGCAAGTTTCATGAAAGAATTGTAGTCAAATTACTATAAAATTTATAGCTGTTTACACGCAGCCATTCTCGACTTTCGATAAGTAAAACCAGAACTGAGGGTTTAATACATTGCACTTAGAGGTAGCTAGGTAGAACGTTTTGTACCGGTAAAATTGACAAATATTTGAATTGGAAAACTGAAAGGTGACAGGTTCCTTGTCCATATGCATTCTTCGACATGGCCAGTAACTGAACGCCTTTACAACTTACCTCTTTATCGTACAGTGACGATACACCCATGTACAGAAACACGCCATAGAGAATGGGCATCGGTATATACTGAAGGAAAAAGAAAGACAATTACAAATAAAAAATACATAATACTGCATCGGACGAAATATATGTTTCAGAGCATTGAGTACTCAAGCCTTATTGAGGTGTCTAACGCCTGTGATACATGTGTATTAATGGTACTTACGTTTAGAAACGACGACATGAGGACAGAACAACCAAGAACCGTGTAGACCAGTAACCCGGTGACTCGCTGCTCCCTGGGTACAAAAATCGCAATATTTATCACTCAACAGACAAGATAATACACCTACACGTGCTTTTAGAAAGGAACTTGCTTAACATGCGTATTTAGATCCTGGATTATACGGATTAAGATTTGTTCAATATTTTAAAGACGCGATGGGGTTCAAAGAGAGATCTGTAGAAAGGAAGATCCAAGGGTTATCAGTGATTACTTCCATTTTACTGAAGACTTCTTTTAAATTTCCGAGCCAAAATTATTTAAAGCTTTCTGTTGAAGGAGCAGAGCCTTCATTAATTGTACATAGAAAATCATGTCATTCTATAGGTGCTATGCAGAGGCACAACACAAATAATGCATAAAATTAAACAGTAAGGGCAGTTAAAATAAGGTCACTAGACAGTCAGAGTTATCAATATATTCAATATAACACATTCCACTGATATCAGTAGAGCCTTTTGCAGCCATATCAAACTAAAAACAAGATAAAACGGTCACCTCACTCCCAGGAACGTTGGTTTCTCCCCAGGCGCCTTGCACTCGCTGGTCATCTTGAGACTGTTGACGTGGGACATTGACCGCACGGTCGCCGCCACCATCCAGGGAAGGCCCAGGGCCGAGCACACAGCAATCTGTATAGCTACTATGAATATGTCCAGGTGGTAGCCGCCGCCTTTCTGTAAGTAATAAAATTGTAATAAAAGTACACAGTATACTTCTTTCACAGTGATACGGCACCAAAATTTAAATATGATTGCTCAAAGGTGGAAGTAACTGAAAGTCAAAGCTAATTATTCTCAAAAATCGCAATTTTAAAACTTTTGAATAATTCTAAAATGGCTAAAATTTACAGTGGATGAACAAAAGGGTTAGTGAGACTTTTAGATTGGGGGCTTAAAGAACAAAAATACGTGGCTCTGCAACCACTTTTCCTTCTAAAACTTTTTTTAAATGATTAGTTATCAACATGAAATTCTGTAAAATGTATCCATATATATGTTTCAAGAAAACTTACCTTTAGCTTGTTTTCTTTCCTGTTTACGATGACAGAGGTGATCTGCTGGGCCAGGAAGACCAGAATGGACACCAGAAGAGCCGGCAAGATGGCGGCAACGATTGTCCACCATGCGTTTTTGCCCATGGGATCTATAATCCAACTGCGGTCGTACGACGGCTGGAAAAAAGACGTCGTCAGTTCGGTGCACTGAATAATTCTCCTCTTTAAAATGGCAATCCTTTGGACAAATTTGTTATAAAACTTGAAAGAGCAATTTCAAATAAAATCTTTTGAAAAATTAACTTCGACGGACAGTTTGCAGTCAATAACCTCACAACAAACAAGAATAGCAATTTACTGAATGGAAACACAATTGGATATTACTGAGTGGAAACACAACTGGATATTACTGGGTGGAAACACAAATGGATATTACTGAGTGGAAACACAATTGGATATTACTGAGTGGAAACACAATTGGATATTACTGAGTGGAAACACAACTGGATATTACTGAGTGGAAACACAATTGGATATTACTGAGTGGAAACACAACTGGATATTACTGAGTGGAAACACAATTGGATATTACCTTGACCTCCGTTGGTACTTTGAGCTTTGGTGTCTCTATGTCTACCAGTCGGTCCAGTGTCACCATGGCTGCTATTGCCAAGGGGACAGCAAAATCACCCAGCAGAGAGCGGACCTGAAGTAAACAATCACTGTTAAAAACAGAACAACTTACGAAACTCTATTCAGACCTTCAATACACAATCAGCATACCGATATTTTGACCAAAATCTCTTCGCTTTTATCCTTTCATCTATTGTAATTTTGTTTACGCTAAACATTTATGCTACCAAACCGAGCAACAGGGTAGTCCCAAACTATCAAATATAGCCTTCATTGTTAGGATACCTACCTTAAACAGTCTTAAACATATAGATGTTATGCGGGCAGTACTTTATCAGTTGCTGCATTAATCTACCAACCAGTGGGCAATTTTAATTAGGTAAGACACACATGAAGTTGTAGACTACATGTGGATTGCGATGATTTTATTCAAGAAGAAAAAAAATTAGTAAAATTAGTACACTTTACCTTTGAGTGAAGGTAACCACTACGCTGGAAGGACTTCAAAGCCATTATAATGCCAAAAGTTCCCATGAAAAGCCAGGTGGAAAACAAGAAAACATCCGCTTTGTACTTAGTATGGTCATAACATTCTGCCCCTTCCAACTGACCTCCCAAAGCATCACATCCACTAACTACAACATCGTGAAAATGTGTAAGCTCTTCATAGAGGCTGTAGTTGGCATTCTTTAGAACATCGCTTGGATCAAACTTGATGACACCATTTACGTCAGCTGTGATGTTATCTATGTTCGAAATGATGACGTCACTTGTGTTGAGTCTTCTTACGCAGTCGCACAAATGAGCATCCGGTGGTGCGGTATGAGACTTGAATGGTGCCTCATTCAGGATGTTGAATGTCTTCTCAAAAGCGTCAAATACGAAAATGATGGCGATCAACATTGCAAAACTCTCCATCGTAAACTTTGTTATGTATCTCACCATGGCGCTAAAATCAAATGCCACTACTACCAGTAAGATTACACAGGTCCACATGCCTACCCAAAACCGGAAGGGATAGTAATCAATGCCGTTCTCCCTGAAAAAATTTGAAAGTTTATTTTGAAAGTTTATGTCTTTGTTACATGTAATCAAATCGACTGTTATTCCTTAATACATGTACGACAACTCTTAATTGTTTGTCTTTGTTTCCTTTAAAACTTTCACATAACGAAATTCACTATTACCAAGTAGGCCTACAGAGCTTAAAACAAATTCACTTACACGCAGAAGGAATAAAACAACCCCTCAAACAACAAAAACGGGCCAGTACTACCCAAAATGGAGAGTGGCTGCCCCGAAAATAGCACGTAGACAATACCACAGGAACCCGCCGCCAATAGGTTCTCCACATTGCCCTGAGGTAAAGACAATTGATGAATGTCCATTAATTAAAGATACATACAAAGTCAATTGTTTGTCACAAAAACCAACCAAATGCCAGCTTATAGTTTCAAGTAGTATAACTTAGAGAATTACCAAAAGGCATTGTTTAATTTTACCCGAAAGTGATGTTTGAACAGATTTTTTCTGCTAGCATTCTATGCAGTATGTCAATGGAGCAGAAAAGTAGGTCACGAAAGTAGGTTAAATTTCCGACCAAAAATTTAAAGAAAGGAGCACTCTAAAGCTCTTTTATGGCTGATCGGATGATTCATTCATTTTATCCCTTGGCATGTCGAATTGATTAGAGTCGTATAAGAAACTAGTAGAAGTGGTTTACATGTGTTACTGGGAATCCACGCTCCACCGATGCTCGGTTCGAATGTACCTTTAAGAGATTTTGTATTACCGAAAATGCAATGCCTTTTTATGTAGAATAACTTTTAAATAATGATTTATTGAAAAGAATCTGTAGTTTTCAAAGCACTACACAATATGAAGTACATGCTGATTGGTTGAACATTAGGAGAGAGAGAGAGAGAGAGAGAGAGAGAGAGAGAGAGAGAGAAATACCATTCGTTGTTCTGTTGCTATCCCCAGCAATCCACCAAAGGTCATGTTGGCAGCTAACATGGCAAAGTACAAAAAGATGAACGTCCCCAAACACTGCACGTGCAGTGCATCTTTAAAGTCACTTGCGTAAAAACTCCACTTTCTTTTAACGTCTTGAACCAATCCGCCAAATAATCTACATAAAGAAAATGGATATTCGTCACTTAAAGGGTCTATTTTTTGACAGAGATAAGCACCTGTAGGGGCACAATATGAGCAAGATAAAAAAAATGAATAAACTTCAAGGCACTTTTATTAAATGTTGTCAAGTGGGCTCGTTTTTTTTTTCGTATTTTTCACATTGCTTTATGTTTCTATATTATGAATTCACATACTTCCCAGTCCTGGACAACATGATTTCCTCGGACACACCAGTTTCCCGCGCATGCTCATCCTCGTCCTCCGAGTCAGAATGCTGGTCGTCTGGCAAAATATGCTTCTGGTGATCGAGATTACATATGGTCTTTGCAGCCTTCCGCCTTTGAGTCTAAAATTATGTCGTAACAAATATCAAATCATACAAAAACATTCTTTGTCAAATGAGAGGCAACCACCATCATATCACCACGCTTAAAGGACATCCTTAATGCTTTGGTAGCTAATTTGAAAGCATTTGTCCAAAATAACTAAAGCAACAGAATTTGAGAATATGGAATAGGGGTGCCCGCCCATAACAAGATCAACACCACTTGTACTTTTTTACTTGTTTGCGCACTACATTTTAGAATTCTTTTTATTTTAACATCCTTATTTGTTAATCAAGGATTCGTATTGAAACAAAGGTTTTAATCAAAGCCAACTTCAGAATATGTCCTCCCGATGTATTTTACAGTCTGGATATTCATTCATCAACATATTCTCCTTTCCTCGCGAGCCGTACCTGTGCTGGAACATTTTGAGGCGGGTCGATTCTAATGGAAGGATCCCATTCACTGGGTGGCAGCAGTGTCGAATTTATCAGAAACTCGTCTATGGCGAGCATGATGTCATGTTTAGAGCGTGCTTTGTAAGCGACTTCTTTGAACACCTAAAATACAAATATAAGCCTTTAAGTGCATTTTCCATTTTTCCCCTTCGTTTCAAAGTTCTGTCCAATTTCATTCTAGCATCATACAAATAACCAGTTAATGTCAAATAATAGGTTAAAAAACAGAGAAATATTGCTACTTTGAAGTTAATCCCTTTTCTCATGATGCATAGTTATGTCTATTTACTATGATGTGGAAAAAATACAAGCACTCCGCTCTGGGTATAACTGACAACAAAGTAATGAAAATAACGAGTACGGAGAATATGATTTCTTAGTCCCTCTATCCAGTAATGTCACCAAACAATCAAGAATAAGTGAACATTAAAAAAATACCTCATCGCTCATCAGAGTCCCCATGACGCGCCCCATTTCCTCGTAGTTGATGACGTTCTGTCCGCCTTTGGGGGCCAGAAGAAACAAAATGAACCTGCTTGGAAGGTGGACCTCCGTCATGTCTCCCAGTACTACACCCGAAGAAAGCCGAGCAAGGACGAACATGGGATGAGAGAGAAAATCTGCCTCGCCCACGCAGATATTGCACGCTTCAGCGCCTGGTGGAATCTTTCGCAAAAAGTTGCGATTTGGCTACAAATAAAACTTCAGAAAATAAGCGAAAGCGTCCTAGCATTAATCTATTGGTTGAACTTTTTTGAGATTCACTACTTCAAGCGGTTAAGGCAGAAGGCTTTACAGCCTGCTATATACCGGTCGTTCTGTATTAGCAAAAAGTTTCAAACTGGAAAAGTCATTTAATAATGCTTATCCCATGATGTGGTAATAGACTGTGAAGTATCTTAACATACGTTTTAAAGTTTTATACCAATAGCAACATACAGGTTGCACTAAAGGCATGGCCTTTCAAATAAAATTTATTATTCACACATGTACAATAATATTTTTAACCATTGCATATTGAATATCGAAACATGGTCATGATACGCCGATGATTTCTACCTTGTATTCCGTTTTGAGCACTGGCCCCAAAACATCTTTTCCCTCCATCTCCAGGCGTTCAGCACTGTCTTGCCTAGGCGGAACATCGGGGGAATCGGGAAACTCGGGCTCATAATCCCACTCGGAATCCCCCATTCGGTCTACTCCGTCGGTCTCGTGACCCGTGTCTTCGTCATCTGACGTCATGCGGAAACTCTTGAAGCTACTGGAGATGGACGAGGCCCGCTGTCGTACAGATGGAGCTGTAATCGGACAATATCATTCAATCAAATACGAAATTCGAATGAAAGCATTGAGAAATGTGCTAATTCTAGCTTTGCGTTACGAATAGGCCCTATACACCCATCCGCATAAAGAAGCGCAAAAATTATTTTAAAAGTCAACCATCCACATACAAAATCATATACCCGATACGTGTAATCATACTTGAAAATTACTACTTTCGCGTTTTGAAGTGATGATTTTTCTTTTGCCTTTCTTATATTGTCTCCGTGCTTATTATCATAATGAGGAATCTATCTTATAAGCTGATTATCAGTACATATTGACATTGTATAAAATCTATATACGAGAGAAACGAAGAGAGCATGATACAACAACTAAGGTGAATTTTTTTATCTTGCATCACAAACTGGCGATAATGTTAGTCTTCATCGTGATATTTTCTTTCAGTCCTTATATGCAATTTCATATAAAGTTTTTTCAAAGAGCGTCTTATCAATTTTTACGATATGACAATACGGCGGTAGTGGTGATGATGAATTCACTTACACGGCGGCACGCGCATAGAACTCGTGTACTGTTGTGCGGTGACGTCAACGGTGGGAGCCCTGATCTTGGACCTTTTCTCGTGTGGATGATGGTGTTTCCGAAGAAAGACCTCTATCACTTTTTCAAGATCAAGGCCGTGGTATTGTGACTTCATCAGGCGATACACGAGCATGTCTAGAAAATAAATGCTGTTTGAAAATCGAGAGAGAGAGAGAGAGAGAGAGAGAGAGAGAGAGAGAGAGCGAGGGGAGATAGAAGAAAGAAAATGGAAAGGTACAAATTAAATCTGATTATCAAAAAGCGCGAAAACTTATCGATAAAATAAAAACAGCGATATTGAGAGGAAATCCATCACATACGGTTTGATAAGCACCTGACAACTTTCAAATAGAATTATTATTATTATTATTATTATTATTATTATTATTATTATTATTTACATACCAGACACCTCCAGTAGGTCTGAACCATCCAGATCAAGAATGACCACGCCGTCATGTATGATTTCCTTCAGCTCTTTAAGGTACTTGTAAGACAACGTGGCCACGCGGGGCTTAGACCAACGCTTACCACCGGGCTCCAACACTTCCTCGAACTTAACCCATCTACGAACAAATAATACAATTCATAACGTACTTTGTTAGAGAGAATATTTCTTTCACAGAAGAACTCCCAATTCTATAGGTTTCAAAATCATTTTCAGCCTTAATCAAGTGGTCTTTGTTTAAACACTTTAAAAAAGATAAAAACCAATAAGCCCGCTGTTAAGGGAAAGGGGTATAAAGAGTATCTTAAATATTACACTTAATGTATTTTTTCACCTGGCAGTTTCCATCCATTCCTCCATTTCCACTCCTTTCATCTTCTTCAACACAGACAGTTCGCAAAACAGGTCCTTCGGCTCCAACTGAATATGACCGGAGTCGATGTTGATGGAAAAATCCACCTTCTTGCGCTTATGAAATGGATTATGAGGCAGCGCATCTGAAAACGATCAAATTTTCCATCAGGATTAAGTAGAAAAATACCATTATCAGGAAAATTTTCTCTGACACGCAAACGCAGTTTGTAAAATGCTTTCTACTAATTTGAGGAATGTTGCACAGAAACGGGGATTTGGATATATAAATATATATTACTATATATTATTTTATTTTGGACGGCCAGAGTTATGCAGACTGCACGTTTTAGAACACCAGTAAAAGTTAACCAATCTCGTTATTATAAAAATCGATCAGTCGGAATCCTCAAACACATCACCTATACATATTATTTTTAAAAGACGAGACACGGGCTAATCCTTTTAACATGTAAACGGTGAGTTAAACCATTACCATCACAAATATCTATAAATAGGTAAAACCAGGGAATATAATTCCCTGGTAAAACTAAATGGAAACAAAATTGATTCAGAAGTCACAAATAGGTGGCGACACTAGACTGGCGAATGCATGGAGATCTGAGCTCACAGACAGTTAATGGACCCATGAATTGCATTTTACATGCCGAGCGTCCCCAGGTTTGTCTATTTAAACAGCATTTGTATGGCTCACATCCCAATTGAACTTTCCCCACAAAAACGTATGTTTAATACTTAAAATGCGTATGATTTTGAAAGCTGTCGGCCGGTTTATGATCAATCACGCATGCTCCCTTCTAGATCAAGTAAATGAGATGAATACGTGACATATAGCTCTGGATGTGATCAGATTGTTTTGCTCTCTAAGTGATCAATATTAACTGATTTGGTTAACTTTGGCTGTTAAAAATCTGCAGTAAGTATATTCTATATGCAAATAAATTGTACTTAAGATCATAAACTTGGGTAAGCAGCCTACAAATGACATTTTTAAACTGAGGTGAACGGTATGACAGTGTAGGCCAAACTTTAGTCAGTTTTCCTTTTGGTTGATTTTGGGTTTGCACTTACAATACAACACAAATACGAGACCCTTCTTTTGTAAAACGATCATCCTGAAAAACTGTATGTGAAAACGTCTGTAGTTTACTTACGTTTCTTTGGCTGCTCCTTGTCTCCATGCTTTTGTGCTGACTATAAGATGAAAGAACAGAAAGTATTAGATAGTCACCGTAGGTCTAAAATCGTCGAAATAAATTTGAAACTATAATACAAATAACACGCTGATGGATGGAAATAGGCAACATGATAGTATGCTACATGTTTGATTTCAACTAAAATTTGCAGAGCCGAGAAAAGATAAAAATATACAATAGCCTCTCTCTCTCTCTCTCTCATGCTTACTACCTTAGCCAGCATAAAATGTATTAGTTAAATGCTAGTTGCAAACGTTTGGTTTATTTTTATTCATTCTTGCAAACTGATGTGGATTTTTTATTTTATTTCGTGACTGTAACGGATCGTTATCGTTTCTGGTTTTCCCGATAACGTCAAAAAATCGATACGATGTCACGCACAGTGTCAAACTGAAGAAAATCATCGCCCTTACTTTTGTATTACCGTGAAGATTTCGATGATACAAGACGTACTTAAAATACCTTTATTAAAATTCCACATGTTACGACTTCAAAGTAGTTGAAACATCTTAAAGCTCTCGAACTATGTAACAAATTACGAATATTTTTCTCCAAAAGACATATGTGGTGATTTATAAAAAAAAATTAAAATTCAACAATGCTTACATAAACAAATTGAGGGAAACTTAGTTCGTACGTGACAATTATTTCAGAAATAAGAGTAATGAGTACTTATCTTGAATGCAAATGTCGTACATGGTAAATAAATTGTTTCGTCATATGACTAAACAAACAATTAATATGCAAGCGTGGGTATGTAACACACATTACCATTGAGTCGTTTCTATTTTCCACTGCTAACCTTCATTAAAATCTTGTCGTTAATGCTTGTTATGCGCTTAACGCTTTCAAATTATTCATGGCAACTTTTATTCATTTCACTTGGTGACAGAAAGAAACCACAGAACGGAAAACAACACATTTCAAGTGCTGTGAATAAAATCATTACCATACTGTTTGTATGGCAAAAGTCAACTTTCACAGACCCACTCATATCTTCGCTTATGGCGCATATTTCTTCTATAGTACACGTGCAACGCGTCAACCGTTAGCCGTACAAAAAGTATTAAAAACAAATCATCAAATCCCGGAAACAAACGATAAGGGTCTTAGTTCAAAATCCATATCACACTGTGTTCCAACTAATATCTATATATATTCATTTTGCATTTAAAAAACAACTATAGGGAAACTTCTTTCAAAACAACAAAAATGGTTTTGACATTCCATCTTTATAATTTCGTGTCAAATAAACGAAAATAAATGAATAAAACCTCTCAATCCTTTCTTCCCTAAAAGACACCCTTAAAACTGGACTATTTGGCCAAAAAGCAGTAAGCCACATGTATGACGCCTATTTGAACAACAACGAGTAACTCATTACTCGTCTAAGTGCATTATGCTCGGTGTTCGATGGGGAGTGTCCTGGCGGTACCTTGCACCCTGATGTTCATATTTTATAAGCAACATTGTGTACCTCCTTTGATAAGTATACTTTGATTAGTATAATATTATTTAACGGGCGTCGCAGAGTCATTGCTAAAACTAGCATACAATAGAACTTGGCGGTAGTTATTCTTAATATGCACCCGGTTATGTATTCATCTTTAGCGTTTATCGATCTGTTTCATAATTTCATTGAAGAGGTGGCGTGCGATCCGGGTTCAAAGTTTCTAATAGCATATACCCGTAGCATGCGAACTACCAGTAGCCGCATGTAAGGAACGTTGTCCCCAAAGGCAAAATTGATTTGTGGCTTTATTAACAACAACTGATTATTAATTTTATTTATCTGCTCGAAGGTATTTTACTTTGTATAGGTGAGCGAGCACCCCCCCTTTACCGGTATCCTCTCCCCCCACCCCCTTCCCCACCGAAGAAAGACCTTGGATCCTGTTGTTAGTGTTGTAGTGAAATGGCAGGGGTGGGGGAGCGAGTACAACGTTTATTTGATAGAAACTAGGACCCCATTCCCAGAGATTAGATCGATCCAACTAGATCGACCTAACTCCCTGGGGGTTCACGCTAAATAGCTGTCAGCCGAGCGGGCACGAAAGTTAATTACCCCCTTACAGCTTGTAGTAGGCGGGACGGACATTTAAGCCGGATTATCTGACAGTAATCTAGTGAGACTCCCCACGGGGATAGATCGATCTAAAATCTATGGGAATGCGCCCTAGGACCCACTAAATAAGTGGTTGTTAAGTGGGTCCTATATAGAAACAAAAATATTTTGCACATTTCAACTCGAAACACATTTAATTAAAATGTGATTCACAAAAACAGTAAAACCTCTTCATTGCTTTTAAGTGGGACACGGATGGCTAATCAGTAAATTAAAAGTAAACGCGTTTTTCTTCGGGCTTAAAAGAGAACAAATTTTCTATGGGAAGTTGATGACAACATATCACTTTACGGCCCGTTTATTAAGGGGATGTCATACTGTAATACCTGATGCACATCATGAAGTCATGACACAAATTACACACAGCAATCTTTCAAATTGCTATGAACAAAAATAAAGCAATAAACCGGTTTATTTTACCACAGTTCCAACTCGAGTGAAAACATTTGACACGACCAAGGTGTGAAACGTGTAGATGCAATAGTGACATAATAGTGTGTCACCATGTGCGATATCCAACCATCACAAAAGGGCAATGGCCCATACGATAACCAATCTAAATTGGCATAATAATACGTCCGCTTCCTAAAATATATATTGGACAACCTTGCCAAAATAGTGCATTGAGCACCGAGCCATAAGTACCATGTAAACTGTTCGTTGCTTCTGCCATCCCGTGTTTCACGCTCAATATAGTGGTACCTTCAGTTTAACTTTATTTCTCGTTTACATTTACTTTGTTACAGAGAAAGCTGTAATTAGGACAATAATACAAAATTATAGTTTCAAACCAGGAGGAAAATGAGACTCTTTTTGAGAGTTACTTAACTGTATATGCAACTCTTTTCAATTACGGATTTGATCATTTTTAGAAAAGATTCCGCGCCTCATTTAAGATAAGCCATGCAACATGGCAGATACACATGTACGTTGTAGTTTGATATAACCATGATGCAGAGACTCTCTTGAGCCAATTTAGTTAAAAGTGTACAATTCCGCCGCTTCAAAAATCTCCTTTTCATATATACTGGGTAAACATTAAATTTGACATTTTAGAAAAAAGTGACAAGTGAAGCACACTGCATGCTCTAGAAGCACTGGAGTTGTAGTAGCTACTGACCGTATCTGAAGATTGTTAATATCGTATAAATCAAAGTGTCTAATTAAAAAACTTTTAAAACATATTTTCGTAAAAACTCTTTATGTGTATGTATTTAAAACCCCATATTTGCATACAGTGTCTCGATTGGCAAAATAGTAAAAGATTACAATCGAAAGGTATAATCGCCAAAACAGAGCAATTATCCACTGCATAATTTCAATACCGTATAAAATGATCATTATTACGAGTGCGTGTCAAGTGTGTTCAAAACCACGCGAGGGGTCCTGGTTACACGACCTCAAGTGAAGAAACTAACCAACACTAATTCTTGTATCGTTATGCACGGTGAAATGGTAATAATTTACACCTTGATACATGCATGCATGCGGTCTTCTTGTTATATATTTGTCACCGCGTTTTATTTCTCCACAAGTACTTGTACGTGTGCAAATCGAAAAGCAGTGTCCCACACTGAGATGCCGCTTATGATTAAGTGACTATACCAAGCCCCACAGATGTTAACTGATGTCCAGCCCCTCTGCTATCAGGGGGCATCTAATATAGTAGGCCTATACAAAATTAAAGCATAGGCGATACAATAAATTTATAACAGACTACTAGCATAGCAGACACTGTTGTCAGAGTGTACCCCCCATCCAAATCTTGGCACACCTATCGTCGATCGTGGGTCATGTAAGTGTACATTACACGATGTAAAATGTACGTTCGTAACACACTCGGTAACTTTATCCGCTATCATATATCTATTTCCTTTTTTCGTGAAAATAAGCATCCATTTGTAATATAATACATGTATAAAGATGAGGTCCATAGAAGGCGGTATACTGCATTAATGGTCGTGGCATCATTTGACTGGATAATACTTTCTTTATAGCTTAGATGAAACATTCCAGTACTGTGATGTTGATCAACGATGCGAAGTTTTGCCGTGTTTCGAGCGTCCCGTAAACAGACCATTGTGCCCAGACTTTTCACTTAATCTTAAAAATGGATTTTTATTTTTAAAAAAGAAAGGTACATATTAAAATCATAACGTGCTGCTTTTTTGTTCTTCACGCTTTGAAAAAAAAAAACGCACAAGAAATACGACTTTATTGAAGAGAGAAAAAATGGTAGCAGATAGAAGTATTCCTCAACATTTATCTTTGGCATTATCGATAACGTGTTTACAATTGACCATTTATCACCATACCTTATAACTAGGGTTTAAGATCAAGATCTGAAAGCTGTAAGGGGGTAATTAACTATGGTGCACGCTCGGCTGACTACAATTTAGCGTGAACCCCCATGGAGTTAGGTCGATCTAAACCTGAATATCTGGATCGATCTAAATCTCTGGGAATACACCCTTAGTTAACAAAAAGCTAAGAATTTGTCCCATAAACAACTACTTTCTTTCACTATAGTCTGAGCACGTGAAACTGGTGAAAAAAACACGGGCAACTTATAACGAAACATAGACCCCATTCCCATAAACAACATCAGTCTACGTAGATCGGTCCAATTCTGCGGGGACTCTCACTGAGTGCAATTAGCTTAACTGAATGACACGCCTTCTCTTGTTACCAACGTACTCGTATAATTACCAGGTTTTTTTTTTTTTTTGTATTCTACTCAATGCCAGGGGGAACTGTGGTAATATCTACATCTTACTGCATTCAGCGAGAGTCCGCGCAGAGCTGGATCGATGTACGTAGACCTATGGTGTCTATGGAAACGGGGTCGAAGTGAAACATGAGTAGAGAAGAATTCATTCAATTTACCATCCAACTTATATCTGTTGGCTTCACAGGTTTATACAGACACAGCATGCGGACGACGTAACTTTTGGCTTACGGTACGATAGATCTCAATCAAAATAACATCTAGGACAAAATGACGCCATAGGTCTGCCGGAGGTCTCTCATCTTCTTTGTCATCTTACAGGATTAGAATCCACATTGATATGGTGACTCGACACTACCGAATGAATTAAATCAAATCAAACTAAATTACATTAAATTCATATGTCGCTGCCCGTACCTTTTTGTTATCAGCGTCAAACCCAGGGTTGTCGTAGCCGTCTTTATTGCCCTCTTCTGTCACCAGTTTCGATGTTTTTTGAGGTGCCATGGTGCTTCAAAAGCAAAAGAGAAATGAAAATTAACATATGAAAATTACTCTACACAAAAATGTATTTCATACATCATTTCTCCCGTGTTATATATATAATGACCAACGTCATTTTTGTGCAATGGGTGTCCTAATTGTAAATATTTGACACACACATTTGTAACGGTGGAATAAGCTCATAATTCCCAATTTATATCTGATTTGTAGAGGTGTGAGAGTGAATTACTTTTTATAAGTTAGGTTTTTGTTGTTATCTTTAATCGAACGTAATTGTTTGGGGTCTTATTACTGAAGCTGGAACAGTCAAGTCTAATAGGCAGGGCGTGAGCAATCTCTAGTTTGTTCTAGGGTCATTTGAAATTACAATTACACTGAATTAAACAGTAAATTCAACAAAGACTTGCTCGATTTACATCTATGGGAAAAGATAGTGGTTCGCCAAAATGAACATAAACGCAGTTACAAAGCGAACTGTGTGATTTCATCCCTATGAACGTAACAATTTGTCAACCTTGATAGAGTTTCGTCATCTCGGGGATTTTTTTGGAAACGATTGATATCATTTTATTTCATTGTATTGTGAAGTTCTTTTTTATTCGCTTCACCTAACAGCCTACCCGTTCTTCTTATATTCAAAGGGGCATTCCATCACATAGGCTGTACTGGGGAAAACATCCGTCAATACCTTCTTCATATACTACTATTACTACTACTACTACTATTACATTATAAAATAGCTAATATGGTAAGTTTTTGTCCCACTAATATGCGTTTTTTTTCTCTTAATAAATACGAGTTAAAATCATGTTTATATATATATGTGTGTGTGTGTGTGTGTGTGTGTGTAGGCCTATACTCTGAAGAGAGCAAACAAACAGCGAGTTCTTCTCAGCCTGTCAAAGGAAGCCCAGAATTCCACCAAGGTAGAAACCCAATGGATTTCTTTTAAATATTTGTGGGTCTTAAAAGTTTGTTACACCACTGGGATACGAAATGTTGAAGAAGCTTACATGTTTTGTGACCCTTACAGCCTATTTTGTCCCGTGCGTTATATGAGCGTCACAGTTAGCGATTCGACTTGTCAAGTTGTGCGTTATGTTTACGGCATAAAGGAGCGAGTAAGCGGAATTGGCCAACATTTTTATATTAAGGTACTGTCACACCTAGCGTATAACGCTAACAGAAACATTTGAGAAAAATTGCCCATACGCAGACAAACGTTAGACTTACGTCGTATACGTCTCAGGTAGATCTACAGAGAAAGACGTTGTGGTATGTTCCCATACCCAGAGGGAGATAAAATATTTTGAGCATGTTCAAAAACATTACGTTTCATACGCTGCTTGCATTTTTATTTAAAAACGCTGGAAACAGGGTGATTCCATACGCTTAAAGCTGTGATAGATGTCACATATACGATACACGTACTATATACGGAGATGCCATTTCATTTTATGTACGTACTTGTTCAAATCAAAATAACTAAAAACGAATAATTATAATCTTCCTTTTGTTGTCAGTGTGCTGGAACCAAAAAGGGTCTTGACCCCACATATTTTGCGGGTTAGCAGTTCAAATGTTTAAGAATAATTCAGCGAAAAAAAAAACGTGAATGAAAGATCATCGATGTGAACGAGGATCTAGTCCACAGCTGGAATTAGACGTCGGTCAAAATAAATAATATATTATATAAAGAAATAGTTTCACTGAAGACCGTATGCTACTGGGTAATTCAAGCCACTTTAAGCGAAACTTACTTTTTTATCTTGAACAGAAGGATCTCTAAACGCCATCAATATACAATTTTGTCTACTTTGCCCCTGAAAAGGGTGGTTTCATTTATTGTTTAAAAATACTAAAAAAAAAACCTCAATAGCTTAGTTTCCCATAAATTACACAATACACATTTTGTAAGCAGCCTTAGCTTTAAAACATCATATAAAATACTTCACATGCGCCCACTAATGGCGAAGTGCTGATAATAATGCCTAATATTGCCGATAATGCGTTGACACTTGCCCAAAATTGCTTGTGCCGCAAGGAACACCAACCAATTGACGAGAATCCTTTCGGATCTGAGGAAGAGGAACTCGTGGTGAAGCTTTAACTTTAACTCAATCTCAGATGCGTCGTCCAATCGCTACTGATGACAAGGATGATCCAGCAGTGAATGTTTACACTACTTTTCCGACACTGGCTTCTATACCTGTATCAGTAGGACATTCATTTCAGTCTTCAATCAATCACAATGACAGAATAAAACGGAGGGCCGCTTCGCTATAAAAAAAGGACTTATATAGGGAAGTATAGATAGAATTCACCTAACAATGCGACCTGGCACAGGGCCAAAATCTGCCGTGCCTGGACGGACCTGCTGACTCATACCATGGAGAAAAGTTTTCCATTAACAAATGCATCAGTCCAGTTTCTGAACAAAACTGTCCTAATTTTTACGTGAGGAAGAAGATAAGAGCGTGTAATTTAGAACTGCCTGCCATAACACGTGGACGTTCTTCTTGGCCAATGCTTCCAAGGCCAATTTTTCTTTTCGACTGTGACCAGTGACAATTTTCCCTCATACAATAGGTGCCCACATTTACTGCAGTTCCTTATTTGTATGGAGCCAAGGAATCTCACGCTCCACGTCTTATATTAAAGGATGAGAGTTTTGGTCCTTCAAAATAAGTAATAAAGACAAGGATGGACAGATTATATATATAAAATATATAAAGATTATATAGCTCTCAACCCTTTTCCTTTGCTGAATATTGTTATAGCTATATGCGATTGTTGGATAATAAATGTTTCCTGTTGACAATTTACACATTTTTATTATTCAGGTCTTGGAAACAGACTGCCAAATGAAATAGCGTATTATAGATAAACAGAAAAAAGTTGATGCCTCTAATCTATAAAATACCATAATTTTTATTTTGAAAAGGAAAATGAAATTATCAATAAATAAATAAATAAATAAATAAATAAATAAATAAATAAATAAATAAATAAATAAATAAAATTAAATGTATGATTATCACTGTAAGCGACCATTTTACCGACAGCTCAGTTTAGGTATTAGGGTTTGTCTTAGGGTGCTTTCCCAGAGATTTAGATCGATCTAAAGATTAAGTTTTAGATCGACCTAACTCCCTGGGGGTTCAGGCTAAATTGCAGTCAGCCGAACGGACACGATAGTTAATTACCCCCTTACAGCTTTTAGTAGGCGGGACAGACGCTTAAGCCGGCCAAGCCGACAGTAATCTAGTGAGACTCCCCACAGGGATAGATCGATCTAAAAATCTATGGAAATGGGGTGTTAGTTTAATATTCTCTTTGTGAACAGCAAAAATTTATCTAAATTATGTCACACTTCAAAAAGCTATTGCCTTAATTTTCATCAATATAAGCAAAAAAAAAGAAGTGATACAATAAATCCATTCCTAATATCCGTCTCGCAACTGCACCTACTTTTTTATTGCGCCCGTGCGTTCTTATTACGCAATGACCCGTGGTCACTCACTGGTCACTCAGCGATCACTCAGTGGTCAGTTTAGACAACCACTAGTCAGTAGAAAGCAGTTCTCCTCGCTTGCACACCTGGATGGCGAATAAAGTCACGACACATTCACGTTCTTTTTATACTGATCCAGGGCTGGGCAATTGGCTTAAGTATGAAACGCGAATTTTACAAACCGCGGTCCTGTTAACAGTAGTTAATAAAGCCGAAATTTCTTGTGGAATTGTTTTGTTTGTAATAATGCGAGAATAATTGCAGATAGGTATCTTCCATATACTGAGATTATCATCTAATCCCTCCGGGTGTCTTCATACGTAATTTTCATTTGCAAATATGGTGACTGTAAGATCATCAATCCGAGCATTAGACCGTTTTCCAAAAGCTTAAATTGGTTAATGTGTCTACACTAGTCTAGAATCCCTTAGCCCGCACAAATTAAACCAATAAGACCACCAAATAACATGTTGACATAGTATCACCCGTCAATTATCTCATTTTTCTTAAGTATGATAAAACAAAAACAAAACAAAAACAAAACAAACAAACAAATAAAAAACAAAAGTAAGATAAAATACTATATTGCTTGTGTCCGTTTTTCATTTCTCTTACTTTTTGTTTTCTCCCTTGCGTTCTATCCAGGCGGTGACCCGTGGCACGTGGTCACTTTGGACGACCAGAAGCCAGTTAGGACAGGTTTCCTCGCGTGCGCGTCTGACTGCTGAGAGAAGTCACGAGACAAATAAGTTCATTTTATAGGATAGTCATACTGGTCCCCAACTAGTGAAGCATTTTACAAAGATTTTATAATCTGTGTCGTAAACAAGTCATGATAATGGTGAAATTCCTTAGCAGAATAGCGGTGATAAAATGAAAGAAGAATGGCAGATGAGTCAACTGTACGGGCTGAGATCAGCATCTGTGTCAAATGGATGGAAGCTTGTTTAATACTAGGCCTATTGCCTGAATGCCTCGACCACTCCCACCTTTTCGTTTTGTTCGAAAACAGTTTTACGCTATATAGTGATGAAAATTTAAAGAAATTCCCATGGCGCTCAAGCTCTTTACGTTTCTCGCAGCTATACCTTAAAGAATTACGGTATTAATATATTACTATACTGAACTCAATATTATTGCAATAGATTTTTCCCGATTGGTGTGTAGATAAGTAGGCGCAACAGTTAAAATGTGACGAAATGGCCAAGTGACCATCGGGCAGTTATAATATCGGTCTGAAGCCTGCTGCTGTAACAATTATTTTCAGTGATATATGTTAATGGAAAGTATTGGCTCACTCCTTAATCTCCCCCCCCCCCCACCTCCCGTCCTCGTCCCCATCCAGTCCAGAGAAAATTTACTCTCCTTATAAAAGTTTATCTCCTTAAATCAGTTGTTAAAAAAAACAATTGTAACGACATACCAAATATATGTCATTAAGTTCACAATCCTGCCTTTTATATAAATCGTTTTCTTTTTTTTTTTTCAAATCTGAATCCAAATCTTTGATGACTTGCAAAGATTTCGTGCTGACTTACCAAAAAGCACACCTGCTAGACGAGAAGAAGGGCCTAATCTAAGGCACAGCTTTTACATTAATGATACACGGGTGATGCGTAAAAAGTAATGAAAAAGAAGTGTTGCATTTTAAGTTAACCCATGTAAATGTGTCTGAAGTACGTATGTAAATGAGATATCATTGGGTCGTAACAGGTAAACATCCTGTGACAATTTTAGCTATTTCGGCTACCTCGGATTTACCAAGACACGTGTAGAGATTAGTTGATGGCCATTTGCGTTTAACATAGCACGACCTTAAGTCCCCGTAAGAATAGATGACATAAAAAGTTATAAAATCCGAATTTAAAGAAAAAAATCTCATCTTCTTTCCATTCTATTCTAACATTAGTACGAGGAGATTTCAATACAGTGTTCCGCGTGGGATTCTTGTGGAATCCCAACTATCGTGTTATCCGGTGAATTATATGAACGTTGCTCATCTGGGTATATTGCAATCAAGCTTCGGCCTGAAGTTATGTAAAAGAGGGTTAATTGTAACGCCCCTTTTCATCGAAATCTGCAGTGGGAACGCTGCATGGAGAGTGCTTTTCGCTGTAGAGCTCGACGCTCACAGAAAAGATTTCTGACAGATTTATTTTGACAGCGATCAAGATGTTAAAATGTCAAACTCATGCATTTATATAAGAAAGCCATTTCTCCATATATTTGCATTAGTTGAGCATATCATATTTCCCGACTAGCGGCGACGTTGGTGAAAGGTAAAAAAAGTCTCTTGTTAAGGGTCGTTGTGCATATTTATAACCAAAGAGCAGTAGCCATGACGACAGCAAAAGTGACGAATGGATTTTAAATGGGTATTGAGTTCAGGCAATGTTGTCAGATTCGGGTGACATTTCTTATAAAACTTATGCAAACATTCTTCCAATACACCTGTGTAGGATTACGCATGGACCTTTTTTATAAGATACTCTTTTTGTTGTCAATTTTCAGCCAATTTTATTTATTGATACATTTTATAGACATCTACTTTAAAGCGATGAGGAAATACCCTAGGTTCTAGATTCCGGTACTGCCAGCTCGATCTTGATTTTATATATGACCCATAAAGCGACTCCACCACAAGGTATATTTAGCAAGCTAGCTTTTACGTTGCTCTGACACTCAGGGTATGAGGAAAAGACTGTATAAATAATTTGGCTGTGAACCTTTGAGGCCAATAGCGCGTACTGACCGGTTACGGTCATTATCCGCCCTGACGTCCTTTCTATATAAAGAGGACATGGCAATTCGCTCCGCGAAATTAGGTTTATTTCGAGGTACAAATTAAGTTGTAGCTCCTTCTTTCTCTCCTGTTCCCTAGTGATTAAGATTCTATGGTTTGTATGAAGTGATATTAAACTTAGCAACATATGTCTTTGTTGTAAACTTAGAGGACATGGCAAGGTTATGAAAATGCTCATGTAGGGAAATATGAAGACAAACCGAGTGGACAGATTATTTAGGCATTTTAGCGTTATCTTAATTTCATTATAAAATTTGTTCTTTTCAATAGTGGAGCCGTAGGCCTTTGCACTTCATTCATAGAAAGAAACGTTAAACCTCTTCACGAAAGATCTGATCCCATCAATTGTCTTTTTTATGTGTGTTGTTTATGCCCAAACACAACAGGTATCATTAGCATAAACGTCTTATGTTTTTTAAGTTGGTTTCGTGATTCCCCTGAGTGTCACCGTTGTCGCAGTTATTTGGTTTGATTTTCATATATTCACCAAAGGGGTCCACAGGAAAAAATATGCTGATTGATTAAACTCCATGTCATTTTTTTTTTGCTGCTTTACTTCCGAAGGTATAATTTCATAGAATGCGCTGATGTATCCAGGTTATACAGTTGGGCATTTTTTTTTTTCTGAAAATCATATCCAACCATGGTCTTTTAGTCCCGTACAAAATGTGCTTGGCTATAACAGATCATTTATACACTAGGAATGAAAATGTCCTACGTTTGTCACGGCTCATTTTTCGCAAAAATTACAAAATCATAAAATCATGCTTAACAAAAATAAAGTAAAAAATGCTTTGTTCTAGCATATTGACCAGGTTTAGGTGTCGCATCGTGTGATCAGAGGTCACTGACGTCAGGGATTATAAAAGTGGGCGTGGTCGAGAAAAATTTCCCGTAACATTTGATAGTAATGAAGATTAACGTGTTTTGAAAGAGACCTATATATTAATCAAACCAGATAATGCAGTTCCCCCGTGTAAATAAGTCCCTCGTGTCCAGATAATTTGTTTTTACCTTGTTCCACGATGTTGCTCTCTTTAATGTCAAAGAAAAAACACGGGCAATATTACACATCAGGTACATGTACGCTTCCGTTAAAAACACGGGTGTTAGGTATCGTAAGCCTTGCCCCCTGTCAAGTTGGATGGTTGTCATGCACGACCGGTCCCCCTATCAAGGCATTATGTGTCAACAATTAAGCCGTGCTTGAGCGAGTCCCAGTGTGTATCTTTTTATATTCCGCAGGGACTCTATCGACCTGTAACATTAAGGGCAGGGGTTTGCTCCCTACAAGCTCTGCCGACTTGCATAACAGGAAAATAGTGAGAACAAAGAGTCAAGATTGTTCCCTTCACGTTTTTATCTCTCTCTGTTAAATTGCAGTATATGTATGGCGATTTGTACTGTACAGATTTCATTCCGTCCTAGCGGCTGACAACTTGTTAACTGTGTAAATTAAATTGTCAATTCAAATGTTAATAAAAAGCATTATACTGTATCCCAGAGATTTATGTAAATGCTAGTTATACGGATGTTTAAAAAGTTTTTGTTCAAATATAGTGCTCAGAGAGAGTTAAGAATTTTCATAATATTGATAATAAATTATTGAGCACTCAATGATATATACATGCACCATACATTTGTCGTTCCCTATACTACGGTTAATATTATTATATGTACAAGTAAAAAGACATGATCTGGTACCAGCTTCTACAGGTTGAGATGGTTGATTTTTGTACATTTTATTGAATGCACATGTTCTTCTTCTTCTTATTATTATTAGAAATGAATAGTATAAAAACATAAAAGATAGAGATGACACTATATGTACATGTAGAACTTCTTGAATGCATGAGTTTGACGGCTGGTGCGTCATTTTGATTTTATTGTCTGTAATTTATATCTACTGTAGATGAATTAATTATTCTTTGTGTGTGTGTGTGTGTGTGTGTGTGTGTGTGTGTGTGTGTATTTCTCATCAAAGATGAATTGATGATTAATTGGACATCATATTTACAATGACTAGATGATCTGCTAAGAAGTACATTTTATTAAAGTATTTGAATTTCATGCTCAGGCAAAGGCACTGAATATGCCCAGAGAATTTTAGGGAAACAGCTGGCAAGTTTTTATTCAAGTCAAAAATCCTTTCTGGCAGTTCATTCGTAAATTTTACCCTTGAAGTTTACTAATGATAAATTGTATATATACAATGAGGACGAGAAAAAAACTTGCCAACATTTGTTTTCTCAATATATTTGCAACTTAATTTGCGATATTTTGGGCACGCATTTCTGTAAAGATAACCATAATTTACCAGGACATCAGTAAATTTATAGGAAAATGCTGATACAAAAAGACAACAGTAGCGAGGAACACTTGTGTTCAATAAACCTTCAAGTAATTTTGTACCGAGGGAACCGAGAAAATTTTTTTAAAAAATTCCTTCGAGTTCTGAAAAATACTTACAACTGGACCTTGACAATAAACCGTTCTGTGCAACCTGACACGTTTCCACTAAACTGAATTTAATGAGCGCTATCCATCTTCAATAACTACTTACAAATCAGAACAGTGCGTCAACATATGAACGGACTTGGTACAAATGTAATGCATGTCTCAGTGCTCCTTTATTTAGTAAATTACTTTACGTGCAAATCACTTTATTTCAATTTGCTGAAGATGTCCATGTATTTGTTTACGGCTGTCAATGCACTATTTATCATTCATGGACATCAGTAAATATCATAATCGGGGTCAAAGGATGTAAAGGATGTGCACTTTTAAGAAAAAGAAAAATATACCCACACATACTAACGAATGGTCAGACAAAGGCTACAAAATACATTCGTTTTTCTTTTAAGAAAAAAAAATTCCATAAATTTTCTACCAGCACGTTTGATAAGTGATAGATACAATACGAGTCGCCGAGCTGTACGTGAAATATTACGAGTGTATTGGCGAGCCGCAGGCGAGACAATACACGAGTAATTTTCACGTACAGCTCGGCGACGAGTGTTGTATCTGGCTTAAACCACGGCCTCTGATTGGCTACTACACTAGTAGTGCAAGAGACCGTGGAACGCACTCGTACATGACGTGCTTGTATGTTGAATACAGCACGGCCGAGTCTTTTGTTCTACGCGCTAGCCGTGGTTTAATTATACTACTACGCTGATTCACTAAAATAAGGTCGTATTGTACACACTGAACCCATTTTAACGTTAATAGTACTCTCAGGTCAGGGTGCTTATATTTGGGAAGAATGTAGTGGTTTCTCACTAGGGTCTTGTGGTTGAATAGAGTAGTATAATGGAAGGTAAACCAACACTTGCACCCTGTCAAGCGTTAAAGTAACGTCGCTTATATGTGAAAGAATCCACCCCAAGGCAGCTGGAGTCTTTTTTCCTTCACTGATTTAAAGACCACAGTGCAGCATACAAAAACTGGATGCGTTATGTCAAGGGGTATTATGTTGTCCGACATGGTATACACGAAGCCGTCCCTCTTTCACAAACGGTCATTAATTTGGTTAAGGAGTTTGAACTGTCCGGCTGTCTGCTTTCCTACCCACGGGGCAGAGCCTGGGTTCATAAGGAAAGAGCTACGCATGTGCAGCCCGAAAACTGGTCTAAACCTTTACATAAAAAAATTTAGGCTATTTTGACCAAATATAATTCAGCAGTAGTCCAGTTAAAAGAGATACTGTACCTATTAATTTATATATATAAAAAACATTCCTCATGATTTAGGCCAACGCTTATTTTATTTAAATAAACAACAATATGGATTTATTTAAATATTTTTTGGTCTAAAATTTAAGACTCATTTTCAGGCTATAGCTTTTTTGCAAAACCTACCCTATCTATTTCTTTCAGTCTATCCGAACGTACAAATCAATTGTATTCGATGTCAATGTGCCACAGCTCTAGCCAAAGCACAATGATTGCATTAGGTATGAAGATGTTGGTTGTGTTTTGTGTGATACATTTTTTCGGGCGTAAATGCGATAGTTGTGACAAGTTCTTGGCAACATTATAGTGTACCTCACAACCGACAAAATACAGCCAATGGCTATAACCAAATCAGTTATGATTGGTCAAAAGTTTGCAGAGCTCATACAAAGGGGGCTAAAATGGCCAATCATAATGCCACCTTGTAAAGTATTATACGAAACAGACTGATATCAACTCATAGATCAAACAAAGGGGTTTCGATCACACTTCATATGACATTTTACGTGAGAGGTTTGCAAAGAATAAAGATATAAAATCTTCGCTTTCTTTTTAACTATTTTTGTATGCAGAAAGCTATTGCATTTCAGTGCCGCCTTTTGTGTATTCGTTATAGACATGCACCGCCTCCCTTTTTATTCAGAACTGGCTGTCAACGTGTAGGCGTCTACTAATGTGCAGTAGCTGTCTCTTACGGTAGATTGTTTGAAAGAGACACAGTTTTAGGAATATGATATATATATATATATATATATATATATATATATATATATATATATATATATATATATGCAGGGGCGGATCCAGAGATATTTTCTGACAGTCTTCCAAATTATCTTTGTTGATCCATCCTCCATTTTGACCGTCTTCCGACAGAAAAAATTAAATACCCGTGAGTGTAAACTTGAAAATCTGACCGTCTGAATCCGCCCGTGATATGATATTATAACAACCAACTTGTTAAAATTTCAATAGGAGAAGCTAGAAGTGGCATTTCGAAATGATTTCATTCATTCATTCAGAAAAGCATCATTACCGGTAGTATTCATTTCCCTGACAATTTCCAAGTTTTCATATTGAATATGCGTGACAAGTGATTTTGTCTCAAAGGAAAGTCGCCTCCCCTAAAATTGACTGCGAGTGGATCTAAGATAATAAGATCGGCTGGCAATCATGCAAAGGTTAATTGCATAAAATGCAGGTATCAAAGACCTCTAGCATGCACGGATAGTATGTAAATATTGAGTTCACTATGATGGGTAAAGTAAATAACACGCTATCATATCATGCATGAATAATAAAATAAATTTTAGAGATTCAGCACAGAGATTCTGTCGATGGTGGCAACAGTTGGTAATGACTGCATAATGAATCTGTTGCGCACGATTTTAACGTAATCCGCATGCATAAAACACAAACACAACAAGCTATACTTAATCTAAATATCGGCCGCCTCGCGATATCCGAACTTTGATACAGTTTTCACATTGAATANAAAAAAAAAAACAATTGTAACGACATACCAAATATATGTCATTAAGTTCACAATCCTGCCTGTTATATAAATCGTTTTCTTTTTTTTTCAAATCTGAATCCAAATCTTTGATGTCTTGCAAAGATTTCGTGCTGACTTACCAAAAAGCACACCTGCTAGACGAGAAGAAGGGCCTAGTCTAAGGCACAGCTTTTACATTAATGATACACGGGTGATGCGTAAAAAGTAATGAGAAAGAAGTGTTGCATTTTAAGTTAACCCATGTAAATGTGTCTGAAGTACGTATGTAAATGAGACATCATTGGGTCGTAACAGGTAAACATCCTGTGACAATTTTAGCTATTTCAGCTCCCTCGGATTTACCAAGACACGTGTAGAGATTTGTTGATGGCCATTTGCGTTTAACATAGCACGACCTTAAGTCCCCGTAAGAATAGATGACATAAAAAGTTATAAAATCCGAATTTAAAGAAAAAAAATCTCATCGTATTTCCATTCTATTCTAACATTAGTACGAGGAGATTTCAATACAGTGTTCCGCGTGGGATTCTTGCGGAATCCCAACTATCGTGTTAGCCGGTGAATTATATGCACGGTGCTCATATGGGTATTGCAATCAAGCTTCTGCCTGACGTTATGTAAATGAGGGTTTATTGTAACGCCCCTTCTAATCGAAATCTACAGTGGGAACGCTGCATGGAGAGTGCTTTTCGCTGTAAAGCTCGACGCTCACAGAAAATTTTTTTGACAGATTTATTTTGACAATGATCAAGATGTTAAAATGTCAAACTCATGCATTTATATACGAAAGACATTTCTCCATATATTTGCATTAGTTGAGCATATCATATTTCCCGACTAGCGGCGACGTTGGTGAAAGGTAAAAAAAGTCTCTTTGTTAAGGGTCGTTGTGCATATTTATAACCAAAGAGCAGTAGCTATGACGACAGCAAAAGTGACGAATGGGTTTTAAATGGGTATTGAATGGACGAGTTCAGGCAATGTTGTCAGATTCGGGTGACATTTCTGATAAAACTTATGCAAACATTCTTCCAATACACCTGTGTAGGATTACGCATGGACCTTTTTTTATAAGATACTCTTTTTGTTGTCAATTTTCAGCCAATTTTATTTATTGATACATTTTATAGTCATCTACTTTAAAGCGATGAGGAAAAGACGGTAGAAATAATTTGGCTGTGAACCTTTGAGGCCAATAGCGCGTACTGACCGGTTACGGTCATTATCCGACCTGACGTCCTTTCTATATAAAGAGGACATGGCAATTCGGCACAAATTAAGTTGTAGCTCCTTCTTTCTCTCCTGTTCCCTAGTGATAAAGATTCGATGGTTTGTATGAAGTGATATTAAACTTAGCAATATATGTCTTTGTTGTAAACTTAGATAGGACATGGCAAGGTTATGAAAATGCCCAGGTAGGGAAATATGAAGACAAACCGAGTGGACAGATTATTTAGGCATTTTGGAGTTATTTAGCGTTATCTTAATTTCATTATAAAATTTGTTCTTTTCAATATTGGAGCCGTAGGCCATTGCACTTCATTCATAGAAAGAAACGTTGAACCTCTTCACGAAAGATCTGATCCCATCAATTGTCTTTTTTATGTGTGTTGTTTATGCCCAAACACAACAGGTATCATGAGCATAAACGTCTTATGTTTTTTAAGTTGGTTTCGTGATTCCCCTGAGTGTCACCGTTGTCGCAGTTATTTGGTTTGATTTTCATATATTCACCAAAGGGCTCCACAGGAAAAAATATGCTGATTGATTAAACTCCATGTCATTTTTTTGCTGCTTTACTTCCGAAGGTATAATTTCATAGAATGCGCTGATGTATCCAGGTTATACAGTTGGGCATATTTTTTTCTGAAAATCATATCCAACCATGGTCTTTTAGTCCCGTACAAAACGTGCTTGGCTATAACAGATCATTTATACACTAGGAATGAAAATGTCCTACGTTTGTCACGGCTCATTTTTCACAAAAATTACAAAATCATAAAATCATGCTTAACAAAAATAAAGTAAAAAATGCTTTGTTCTAGCATATTGACCAGGTTTAGGTGTCGCATCGTGTGATCAGAGGTCACTGACGTCACGGATTATAAAAGTGGGCGTGGTCGAGAAAAATTTCCCGTAACATTTGATAGTAATGAAGATTAACGTGTTTTGAAAGAGACCTATATAATAATCAAACCAGATAATGCCGTTCCCCCGTGTAAATAAGTCCCTCGTGTCCAGATAATTTGTTATTACCTTGTTCCACGATGTTGCTCTCTTTAATGTCAAAGAAAAAACACGGGCAATATTACACATCAGGTACATGTACGCTTCCGTTAAAAACACGGGTGTTAGGTATCGTAAGCCTTGCCCCCTGTCAAGTTGGATGGTTGTCATGCACGACCGGTCCCCCTATCAAGGCATTATGTGTCAACAATTAAGCCGTGCTTGAGCGAGTCCCAGTGTGTATCTTTTTATATTCCGCAGGGACTCTATCGACCTGTGACATTAGGGGCAGGGGTTTGCTTCCTACAAGCTCCGTCGACTTGCATAACAGGAAAAATTGAGAACAAAGAGTCAAGATTGTTCCCTTCACGTTTTTACCTCTCTCTGTTAAAGTACAGGATATGTATGGCGATTTGTACTGTGTGGATTTCATTCTGTCCTTGCGGCTGACAACTTTTTAACTGTGTAAATTGAATTTTCAATTCAAATATAATAAAAAGCATTATACTGTATGCCAGAGATCTATGGAAATGCTAGTTATACCGATATTTAAAAGATCGCTACTAGTTTTTGATTAAAGATAGTGCTCAGAGAAAGTTATGAATTTTCATAATATTGATAATAAATTATTAAGCACTCAACGATATATATATACATTTATCATACATGTGTCGCTCCCTATACTACGGTTAATATTATTACAAGTAAAAAGACATAAGATAGAGTTTTGCCGCAATTGCGAAAGAGGCGGTTCACGGTATGTCAACATCACGGTATACAACTGACCTGGTATCAGCAGGTTGTGATGGTTGATTTTGCACATGTTCTTCTTCTTCTTCTTCTTGTTACTATTATTATAAATGGACAGCATAAAAACATAATTATACTATATGAAATGTTGACGCTGATTCAGTAACATAAGGTCGTATTGTACACACTGAACCCAATTTAACGTTAAAAGTACTCTCAGGTCAGAGTGCATATATTTGGGAAGAATGTAGTGGTTTCTCACTAGGGTCTTGTGGTTGAATAGAGTAGTATAATGGAAGGTAAACCAACACTTGCACCCTGTCAAGCGTTAAAGTAACGTCGCTTATATGTGAAAGAATCCACCCCAAGGCAGCTGGAGTCTTTTTTCCTTCAGTGATTTAAAGACCACAGTGCAGCATACAAAAACTGGATTCGTTATGTCAAGGGGTATTATGGTATACACGAAGCTGTCCCTCTTTCACAAACGGTCATTAATTTGGTTAAGGAGTTTGAACTGTCCGGCTGTCTGCTTTCCTACCCACGGGGCAGAGCCTGGGTTCATAAGGAAAGAGCTACGCATGTGTAGCCCGAAAACTGGTCTAAACATTTACATAAAAAATTTTAGGCTATTTTGACCAAACATAATTCAGCAGTAGTCCAGTTATAAGAGATACTGTACCTATTAATTTATATATTAAAAAAAAAAAAAAACATTCCTCATGATTTAGGCCAACGCTTATTTTATTTAAATAAACAACAATATGGATTTATTAAAAAATTTTTTGGTCTAAAAGTTAAGACCCATTTCCAAGCTATAGCTCATTTGCAAAACCCACCCTATCTATCTCTTTCAGTCTATCCGAACGTACAAATCAATTGTATTCGATGTCAATGTACCACAGCTCTTGCCAAAGCACAATCATTGCATTAGGTATGAAGATGTTGGTTGTGTTTTGTGTGATACAGTTTTTGGGCGTAAATGCGATAGTTGTGACAAGTTCTTGGCAACATTAAAGTGTACTTCACAACCGACAATATATACAACCAGTGGCTATAACCAAATATCTTAACTATCAACAGTTATGGTTGGTCAAAAGTTTGTATAGCTCACACAAAGGTGGCAAAAAAGGCCAATCATAATGCCACTTTGTAAAGTATACAACTCATAGATTAAACAAAGGGGTTTCGATCACACTTCATATGGCATTTTATGTGAGAGCTTTGCAAAGAATAAAAATATAAAATCTTCGCTTTCTTTTATACTATTTTTGTATGCAGAAAGCTATCCCGTTTTAGTGCCGCCTTTTGTGTATTCGTTAGAGGCATATACCGCCTCCTTTTTTTCAGAACCTGCGGTCAAAATTAGGGCGTCTTCGAATGTGCAGTAGCTGTCTCTTACGGTAGATTGTTTGAAAGAGACACAGTTTTAGGAATATGATATATGATATTATAACAACCAACTTAATAAAATTTCAACAGTAGAAGCTAGAAGCGGCATTTCGAAATGATTTCATTCATTCAGAAAAGCATCATTACCGGTAGTATACATTTCCCTGACAATTTCCAAGTTTTCATATTGAATATGCGTGACAGGTAATTTTGTCTCAAAGGAAAGTCGCCTCCCCTAAAATTGACTGCAAAGTGATCTAAGATAATAAGATCGGTTGGCAATCATGCAAAGGTTAATTGCATAAAATGCAGGTATCAAAGATCTCTAGCATGTACGAATAGTATGTAAATCTTGAGTTCACTATGATGGGTAAAGTAAATAACACGCTATCATATCATGCATGAATAATAAAATGGATTTTAGAGATTCAGCACAGAGATTCTGTCGATGGCGGCAACAGTTGGCAATGATTTCATAATGAATCTGTTGCGCACGATTTTAACGTAATCCGTATGCATAAAACACAAACACAACAAGCCATACTTAATCTAAATATCGGCCGCCTCGCGATATCCGAACTTTGATACAGTTTTCACGTTGAACATAACGCAGTGAAATCACTGATCGCGTATTCTCCACCAAACCTTATTTTTCTTGGCGTTTTCATTATAAACTCAATACCATTTCCACATCTGAAATCTTTTCAAAACGTCGTAACCCCAAGCAAAATCCAAGATTAACAAAAACCGTTCTATTTTGCCCTTTCGCCACCAGAAGTGTCAGTGCTAATTTTTGCATTGCAAAGCTTTTTTTTGTGAAGTTTTCCAGTTTATTAGATATTCTAAAATTAATAAACTGCAGCATTGCTCTGCCATACCTTTTCATTGCTTTGCTTTATTTTTGGATTGGTTTTTGCCCTTCACTTTTTACGAGTGATAGAGCAGTCTTGAAATGGATTGGACAAGTAAGTGAAGTCTTGGTTTGACATCCAAGTGAACGATTTATTGTGCAAGCCAACATCAATTCAGTCTGTAATGAAAAAACGACTAAAAACGATTTAAACTAAATTGAAAATGATTTTCCCAGGATAACTGATGCCGATTATATTCCTACTTCATGTTTTCTCTGTAATACAACGAAGAGCACATAATTTTACTTTTCATGGTGGTATTGTTAACATAGGTTATTGCGTACACAATGAGAAGACATGAAAGCTTAATGCAAACGGAAATACGTAGATTCATGAACCATACGTTCTTTCTCGAGAGCTGCATGTAGTTTATTAGCATGTATACATACTTGGCAAAAAAGTCAGTATCTGTTTAATGTATCATTGGTTATAGCTTATCTGACAATTCTCTTAAGTCATTCATAAAAAAACTGACAATGGGTTTTTAATTTCTTTTTAATTAATTTTTTTCTTCTGTGAAGAGTAATTGCAATCACACTAACAAGTCAAATTCTAGGAGCTGCTACAGTTGTATCCTACCTGCTCCTGAACATTACGCAAAGCTCTAGTCTTCCCCCCTCCCCCTCAACCTCCTTTAACATCAAAGGGCTACAGCTTTTTTTAATGTTTATGCTTCATATATATTTTCTTTTTTCCTTTTTTATTTTGTAGATTTGTGAATGAAAAGGTTAATTCGGCCCTGAGATGTTTTTGAGTCGCAAACATGGACATGCACTTTAATCAGTAATACGCGAAAAGGTTGATTGATGGTGTGCTAACAAATCATCAAATAACAATCTGAAGTATTATTGCAACGGTAATTTCATTTCGTCGTCGAGTGTTTACAAGTTGCAAGGTTCACAAACAATAATGTACATCGTTTGTCATTTTTTTATGAATAGGGTATAAATTTCCACGGTTCTTGCACACGATACTAAGACAGCTTTTACATTTTCTGGTTTTGGTTTCTTTTTAATATCGTTTTGGTAACTGTAGAATCCCACCTTTAAAGGCATTCCGTCATCCTTCAAAGCTTCTTATCTTCCTCAATTTCGAACTTAAAAACGACAAATCCTCTCGAATAAAATTTTATCTGAAATGTTCATTCTACCGGATGACACTATTTCCTTTTGAACGTATGAACCTCGCGAGATCCAAATCTTGACATCTTTCGACTTCACCTAAGAAATCGTAAATATTATACAAGGCTATGATACAGGGCGCTGCGTCAGTTTCTTGCTTTTAAATGAAAACTAAGTAATTTCCGATTTTGAGCGGTGCATGTATACTGTCAGGAAGACGGACAGCGGTCTAAATTATTAGGGGTAACCTTAAGAAGTAAATTATTTAACAAAAAATGGCATAAGACATCAAATACAGGTGCAGGGACGAGCAATGACTATCGAGTAGGAGAAATTTGCTTTTTTCTCTCTAAGAAAATTCGATTTGGCACAAGATTGCGGAAAGGATACACCCACTCTTAAGCAGGTGGGTGATGACGTCATTTTTGCGTAAAGTTTCTCGCTGGACACAAAATCCTCACAGTGCAAACATGTGAGTTAGCCAGAAAAAATATCTGTTCATATGTAGTGAAAAAATAGCTTTGGGCCTGCTCTTCTCTTTTGCCTTTCTCCACCCCCTTGCTCTGAATCAAAGCTAAAGCAAAAGCAAAACACACCTAGGTGACTTCGGATTCCAGTAAAGAGATCGTATCAGATCGTGCGAGAAACGGGAACAACGACATTGATGGTTTTCAACTTTTCGAGTAAATGTTTTCGAGTAGATGCACACAGAAACCGAACACCAAAAACGCGGGGTTTTAATATGAAACGTGACTCGCAGTGCTATGCGATATACCCGAAGTTTGAGATAAAAATAACTTTTCAAAAGAACCAAAATTTCTATAAGCAATGGGTAGCTTCATTGCACATGAACTAAATGCACGTTTCCTAGAATCTTATTTGTGTCTTGTTATTATAAGAGGAAACTCATTGACCTAAGCTATTGGTGCATGCACCTAAACTAAGTAACATCGTTCATATGGTTAGAATGTTGACTAAAGCAGCAGTAGCAGTATTTTAACTATTTGTCTGAACGCCGATACAGGTACCGCTTTTTCTCGCTGAATTATTGAATATTTATTGATTTTTATTACAGCGTTCGTGCGTTTCTGCATTAATTACACTTGTTTACCTGACATATTTCAAATCTCATTATGAAACAACAGATACATAGATACCTTAAAACAAACACAAGTTATGGTGTTTTCTTCGGTATCTGGAAAGTTTCTTTCAATCTCGGATAGTATCTGCAACGGCATTTCGAGATTAGCAATCAATTGTTTCGACTTCCTTGTCTGTTCGACTTTCTTTGTCTGTTTACACTGCTAAGTTTACGCCACAAAACATATCGGGTTCTGAGAAGTTCCATTTGTGACGTCGCCAGTTGTTCGTAGCAACCAGGCGTTTTAAAAGAGTCCAGCAAAGGTCTGAAACTGTGCATACACATTTCATTTGGATCACCGACCAGCGGCTACGGATGGCCGGGTGGTTATTACGTACGATTTACGGCGTCAGATCAGGAACACAACAAACATTTTAATAAGTTAACTTGGCATGAGAACGAGATTAATGATTGAATAGATATTTTCTGAAACAGACACACTCCAAGATGCGTGGTCGTAGAGTCTTCACCACAATCCCACCGCAATTTGTGGCTTGCCATTGAGTACGCTCAAGCGTACAACTGAAGACACACTTGACAGTGCGCGGAAGACTAACTTGGTAGAACATCTGTCAACACTCATCTTCCAACTATGAACAGCACATGTGAATGTTTAAACACTTCAGCGGTGACAAGTGCAACAGACCCAAGCGTGGCCGCAATCAACGCAGCTGCGGAAATATTATATTCCGTGTTTCCTTTAGTGTTTCTAGTTTTTGGATCCGCGGGAAATATCTTGGCGTTTGTCGTTGTTCTACGGAAACCGCTTCGCCATAGTTCTTCAACACTCTACCTGGCGGTTTTAGCCATTGCCGATTTGGGTACACTTTGGTTTGGCCTCTCTAGACACATATTGTTGGCTTTTTGGGACCTCGATATTCGAAAAATACACTCATCAATCTGCAAATTACAACCGTTTTTGCTGTATTCCTGTCTTGACTATTCAGCTTGGATTTTAGCGGCAGTCACAGTAGAACGGTTCATCTCCGTGCATTTTCCACTAAGAGCCCACGTACTGTGTACTCGAAAGCGTGCCCGGTCTGTTGTGCTGATCTTGGCCCTTCTGGTTATGCTTAAAAACTTTCACGTTTTTATCACTCGGGGAGACGAGTATACATTTGACGCCAATGGCACCTCGATTGACTTAAAAACTAGCTGCGGTTTTCCATTAAAGGAACATAGGTATTTCTGGGTGAACATTCTTCCCTGGATTGTTTTCCTGTTTTACGCAGTTGGACCTTTCACCATAATACTCACCATGAACATTCTCATTATCAGGAAGGTGCTGAAATCGCGTAAGGCCAGGAAGGGTCTCACCATGCTCGTCCTTACTTCTGGCAGGATGGCTAATGGTGCAAACCAACGCACAAACGGCAGAGGCCATAATAAAGGTTTGGGAAACAGCGAGGCGACACAAACCACCGTTATGCTGATTACAGTGTCCCTGGCATTCCTCCTACTGGCAACGCCGAGTTTTCTTCATGGTATACTGGGGCCTTACTGGAGGAAGCAGATAACGAACCCACACGGGGAAGCAATGTACAATCTAGTTCGAGTCCTGGTTCTGTGTCTTAACTATACAAACCACAGCATTAACTTTATATTGTATTGCATCAGCGGGAAACGGTTTCGGACACAGGCGGTCATTCTGTTGACCTGTGGCGCGAGACAGGAGAGACGGTCGAACGTCCAGTCTGGGACGGCAAACACCACGGCACGCAGAGGCCAAAAGAGACAAACCCTTGAAACACAGCTTACCTGTGTGAGTACCGTGACTTTAGACACTCCGCTTTGATAACCAGGCGTTGTGACTGACATTCAATTAATGCAGCGCCAGACTGACCATTATTTCGTTACCTGCATACCTTAAATTTGTAACGTTGATGTAACTTCAGATTTAAATTCCCTTGATTTGTGTATACTATATGTCTTGCACACATAATGCAGAACTTGCAAATGTGAAAATGTACTCAGACAATTGTAAAAATAAACAGAATATTGATGTTTGACAAAATAAAAACGTCATTTGTCATCTTTCTACATAAAAGTAACTGGAGGACTAGTTAGCCCGAATCGCTGTGATGCTGTAAACAATTCGCGTTCTGGTCGCCAAGTCCTTTTCCAGGAATTGAACCTATAATGCTGCACTTAACCTAATTACATCCGACCAACATTAATTGTGCCAAAAATGCCATCAAAAGTTAACCGTCAGATATTAATGTTTTCTTGGAACGAAAATATTAAATAACCTATTGTGCCAATGTGGTGTCTTAAAGTGTACATGCAAGTGATTTGGGTGGGAAAAGAATGCCACTTCTCGCCTTTTTCATTGGCGGTATTGGCCTTTAAAACCTTCTATACTGAACGATTTCTCACTGGCAGTATATTGTAAAGGGCTTTAATCTATCTTACATTGTGGTAATTGTTTTGGTGAATCGTCTTACACATGGCGGTGGTTTGGATATTCCCTCTGGTAGTATATTGTAAAGGGCTTTAATCTATTTTATATTGTGGTAATTGTTTTAGTGATTCGTCTTACGCATGGCGGTTGTTTAGTCTTCACGGCTATACAGGTACACATGTCTACCCCTTTTGACAGACAAACGAAAAATATGAGGGGGTCTAAGATCTTGAGCTTCATTAATTTTTCTGTTTTTATAATGCTGTATTCTTCTTATAATTATTATTTTCGTGCTGATGTGACTTCTTTATTCCATATAAGTTTCCTGGTTTTGTTCCGTGTTCCTACAGCATTACCTCCCGCAGCTCCCCTCCGAGCGTGCGCACACACGCACGCACACACACACACAAAGAGAGAGAGAGAGAGAGAGAGAGAGAGAGAGAGTACTCTAGCCGCGAAATCGACACACCGCCAACTGAAGATGAATTAATGAAAATGCGTTTTGAACGTGTGCTTTTGTATGATTCACATAATGCAGCCATCTAAAGGTAATGCTTTTTTTTTTGTAAATTTTGTATCGTACCTTCATGAACAGAGGCAAATATATAGACGCATGGTGACATATTTGTTCGTTTTTCTACAGCATTGCAAATTTGCCCGTTCTACCTGTAGTGCACAATGATTTTTTTCTCGGCTACATTTTTTATTCCAAAGAGATTTTGCCCACATTCCAGCCTCATTACTACCTGAAATATGCATGCTCAATTGACGACTTTTGCTTTCAAAAAAGTTCGTATTTTCTAAGACGCCTACACCGCATATCAAGAAACTGAACCAATCGTTTAAAAAGCCAAACTGAAAAAAATCTTTACTCTAGCTTTTTATTGGATTATCACCTGAATACAAAGGTGCCTTTGTTTGTGATTACAAATTTATGTCCATTGCCCTCTTGAGCGTCTTCATAGTCAAATCAGTCGTAGGAATTAAACTTTTTTAATACGAGCTTGTTTTTTTGTTTACAAAAGGCACTTAAAAAGTCATCCAAGAAAATATGATACATAAATAGGCTTCTTGGGCTATCAACAAAGAGTACTAAAAGGTGCAGTTTATTTTGTCAAATTAAGAGTATGAAATTATTTTCTAAGCAATAATTAACTCTTGGGTTACTGACATCCGTCAGGTATTTCCCATTCTTGTTCACAGGTGTCCGCATTGTGCGCAATCCCCGAATGAGCAACGTAGTTCTTTTCAGATATTGCGGTTGAATGCAACTGACAATTTTTCAGATCGAATCTCTAAATGGATTATCTAGGAATGCTTTTAGCTTATTTTTCAGTTATCCAGTTATACAATATTTTGTTTTTTCTGACGCGAGTGTCATGTTGCACGCAAACCGCAATGGTGAACACATAATAAAAGCGCGAACTAATTTCTTGAAAATTTGCAATAACTTTTCGTGATTTATCATATTCTGTCTGTTATTGAGATATTTGTGTACTTAAAAGGAAACACAACCCACACACATACCCATTATTCAAGGACGGTATTTGAGTGCATATTTTTAAAAATGTGCCTGTGGAAAAAAAAAGATTTTTCGTTACCTGTTTTTGAGATGAGAAGTATGATTATCGAAAATTATTTTTAAATAACGACAACTACTGTAGTGTTTGAAATTATGAAGAAAATAACCTATGTCGAAGATGCGTGTCTCTGGGTCTGTTCACACACAGGGCAAACTGAAATTTATCTTGACTGCGTCAACTGACGTCACCAAATGACATCATAACGTACGTATAGGTACCTCAACACGCCTTGAAACTCAATTCAATTCAGTTCATTCCAGCACTGGTACATAGAATAACGTGGCCTTGCATAACATAAAAATAATAAAACAAAATGTGAATGAGCAAATATACCTTTATACAATGGGCAGATGCACTACTTAGATTATTTGTATAATTTTCTTACTAAATGGCAAGATGCAACTTCTTGGTATGTTTACAGATATATCATAAACCCAATTCATGGAGTATACATTTACAAACGTATGTAACATACTATCAAAAATTTAAATTTGCAAAGGACATGCTAGAAGGTACTGAGTACAGCAATTACTTCACTTCTTTTATTTAATGATTTCATTATAAAATTGGACCTGGAAACTTTGTAAGCACTGTAAACAACTTTGTATAATTTACTTTTGGGTGATCTAGTATCAGTTTTTAGACAGATTTTACTAAAGAAAGTTTCTCGGTCTGTTTTATACATCGGGCATTGAAAGTATAAAATGGCATTCGTCTTCAGTCTTTAAAAGCCCCATGCAGTGACATGATACAATTTAACAGTCTATACTCTAGGTTGATGAGCGACGAGCGTTTAAACGGACACAATGATTATCTTGTGACAAGTGGGTGTGCTGTCAGTCTTAACTCCATGAATACGAAGTGCGTGGTAATTTAGAAACACAATACCAACAGTATCGTGCCACGACGTTATTAGTATGCTTCGCAGAGCGAACAGAGATAATACGTACAAAAACGTACTCAGGAATGGCGGATTCCCCTAGTCCGACAAAATCTTGTTTTCTTTTGTCAATCCGGTTATTTCATAGTATTCTATTTAATTTTATTTTATCCCATCATTATTTCTTTCAAGAAATATTTCTTTTGCAGCAAAGGAGAGGAAGGGATGCAAAAATTGCGATTCATTATTTTACTACCCCCCCCTCCCCCGCGTACCAGGTTAGGGTCATCATTCATTTAATTAAAATCTAAGACTGGGCTTAGCTGTACAAACCAATGGGAAGTGCCCCTCGTATCAAAGGGAGCTCTCGAAGACAAGACACCGGTCACTGCCCTGATTCAACTAAAATAAATGATATTCCACTATCGCGGCACTCCCGGTATTTTTTGACTCTATGATTTTTGAAGTTTCACCAGGCAGGCGCATGCTCACAACAAGTTAGTATTCAAATTATCGCTAGAAGAGTGCCCTTGGTCAACCTGTCCTGTAAGATTAATATTTTTATGTTATTCTACGACCTCATCTGTCACCTGAGGTTACTACATCTGTATACATGTACATGTACATGTATTACTCTCACCTACACGTTCGACCTATCACACACAGAAAGCGATGTCTTAATTTCCCATAGGAGTCAAAGCTCTGTGAAACCGGGCTATTGAAGAAAAGATACCGAATAGGCACTTTTGTATCCCTCGAATAGCAATGTTTGTGCGTGATTATACAATTTATCATTATCTGGTATATCGTTTAAATTATATTATACGAGACTGACTTGAAGTGTATGAGTTTAGCCTGTTTCATGATTACCTGACTACACAGGATCCTTGATCCATTCCCATACCTAGATCAATCTAGCAGGGTCGACCAAACTCCGAGAGGTTCTCGCTAAATTACATCCAACTTAAGCGGCTCTGGTGTCTGGCACGCCTACTGAAGCTGTTATCTATCGTTTAGCGGTTTTAGTAGGCGTGCCAGACATTTAAGCCACTTTAATCTGAATGCAATTTAGCGAGAATCCCCTCGGAGATTGGTCGATGCTGCTAGATCAATCTAGGTATGGGAATGGGGTCTTTGCATTTTTATTCCATCCCTACGACAACGTAAGTTGAAATATCATTTACAAAGTATTAACCTGGTCGTTATATGTCTTCTATTATTCAATAAATAAAAAAAAAAAACAACAACATATTTTCACACTGCAACAGACACTTAACAACTTATTAATGGAGTTTCGGGACTTGATCACCATCGACGCTAAAATAAAATTGTTTTCATTATTTTATCATTATCTTTTTACATGTCATTTAATTTCTTTATTTTTGAAGTGACGGACTGTTACTCCCAGTGCACTATTTTTGGAGAAAAGGGCGAGGTCTAATTTGATGCAGATTTTTTGTTTAAGAAAGGAGTAGCAGTGGCCAGTCTCCTGTGTTTGCATTAAAGATCTTTAAGTTAGGTGAAAGCCTTGATACACTATAGCTATATGTTACCGACAAAATGTTGTGAGACAATTTAAGGGCCGTTCTTGATTCCCAAGAACTCATATTATCATCAGCTTTTCTGTATTCTACTCAATGGCAGGAGGAGGCATGTTAATCTGTTAATCTGATTGCATTCAGCAAGAGTCCCCGTGGAGTTAATGTGCACTAGCTAGTACGATAGATTCATTGGGCGCATTCAGATTCACACATCGTACAAGCTGGGTCGGTTCAACTTTGTGGGAAATTCTTGCTATAATGTAGTCAGTGGAATAAGCATAATCAGCACGCAATGGTTTTAACTAATAAAAAAAACCATAAATGCTCGAAAAGGCGTGTCAGACGATTAAGCTGATTCAACTGATTGCACTTTAGCGAGACTCCTCCACAGAGTTAGACCGGTCCAGCTAGCACGATATGAGAAGCTAAATGCAGTTACTGGTATACAATTAGGTTCAATAAATGTTAACAAATTATCATTTGAATAGCGTATTCAGAACGATAATGTTCTTAAAAAATTTTTTGTATACAACCTAATAAGCCTCATGAATAGACCCTGCTTGAGATGGTGTTGTTACTGTTAAATAATTCAGAAAAACTGGGATGGGAGAGGGGGAGGGTATTCGAGGTTAAGACTTTAACCACTGCATAAGGGAAGCGATACATTTTCACAATCTTCATCCCTACATATACAAACGTGCTAACACACGCGCACGTGCATCTACTCCTGCCCCCCCCCCTCACACATAACACACACACAAACAAATCTATATATTTCTCCTCTAAGGCAATCCAACTCACCACAAGTACACGCGCGTCTCCTAAAATATCGATTGGGTCGACATTCTAACAGCTGATTAATTAAATGTGTCGCCAAAATTAGTAGGGCGCCAGATAGGCACAATTGTCATCAATACTGTCAACAAAGTGCCTCTGTGAACGACGTAACGAAAACAGTGCCAGCATTTTATAGGTATTCGATCGCATTCTTATATACGGCGTAAGTCAACAGGTGAGCTTAATCTGATTGTGTAAACTTACGAAGTGAGAATAACGATGCCTTCATTAGCCCTCAAATAACATGTGGTTGTTGTATTTGTCGATTTTCAAAATGCCTTGATTTCGTCATGTAACAGGCGTCTTCGGCCTCTAAACAAATGCAGAGGCGGAAAGGGCATGGAGTGAATGGGGATCACGTCTTACATTTAATTAATACAATTCGCTGGTCGGTGTTACAGTCCCCGTAGTAGGACACCGCAGTAGCAACACTTTCAATGGGCTGATACACACCCTAACATCGTGGGTAGATAAGGATAATAAGGTTTTTAGGAATAAAAAACCATGATGCGAAGAGAAGGAACCAGGTCAAAGTCGGCGGGTGAGTTTTTGAGCATCTTTGAGGGAAATACTCCTTTAGTCCTTTTTTTTAAATAAAAAAGAGGTCAAAATTGAATAGAAGAATTGAGGAGCCTTTATATTGAATTCAGTTGTGATTCTTCGATTTATAGACATTTAGACTTATTATGTAGATATATTATTATTAAAATGATAAAGATTAGGCAATGGCTGTAATATACGAAAAACGCATCCCAATAAACATGTTACAAAAACTTTAGTATCACTGTTGCAAGCTATTATGCAAAGAAATCTAAACGTACACGTCCTCCCAGTTCAGTGTAGAGCTTTTTAGGCTTTGTCGACCTGATTCATTCTAACTCTACCATGTATTATTCAGGCACAGATTTTGGTCCACTGCGAGATGTACTGTCACAGGCCCTAATGGCCAAGAATCATGTCCGAATACGCGCCTTTGTTGACAGATACTGGCCTTTTCTGCCAACCATCGCAGGTTTGCCGGACAGTACAGGTCGCTGTAACATCGGTAGGGCAGCAAAGTGCGGGCTAGTGGGTGCCGTTGACGCGTTCATATCTGCCGGGGTGGACGTTAACGCCAAAAGCATCTCTGGATGGTCGCCTTTGATGTACGCCGCCGGTGCTGGCGAGCAAATATTGGTGGAGAAACTGATCAGAGCTGGTGCCAATGTGCACGTCCAGGAGACAGGTGGCGCCACCGCCTTGTATCTTGCCTGCCAGAAGGGACACGCCGGTATCGTGAGCAAGCTGCTTAGAGCAGGGGCGGATGTTAACCAACAGGTCTCTGATGGTTCGAGCTGTCTGTATATCGCCACACAAAAAGGGCACAAAAACATCGTGCAGATACTGCTTTCAGCTGGAGCAGACGTTAATTTACTAACAGATAACGGTGCTAGCAGCCTGTACATTGCATCTCAAAACGGACATTTAGAACTAGTGAAAATTCTGTTGGAACAGGGAGCTGATGTGAACATTCAGAAAGACACTGGGAGCAGCAGCTTGTACATAGCCTCACAGAACGGCCACGAGGACGTCGTCAAGGTACTATTAGCAGCAGGGGCTGATGTGAATTTGAGGAAAAACATAGGCACAAGCTGCCTCCACATTGCGTCACACTTTGGGCACACGGGTGTGGTCGAGGCTCTGTTAGAGGCAGATGCAGAGGTGAACGCTAAAACAAAGTCAGGGAAAACAAGTCTGCAAATAGCAAGACAAGAAAACCATAATGACATCTGCGTCTTGCTCAGGGCGACCGGGGCTAAAGAATGATGGCCGTCTTTGGGAAACGGCTTGAGAATTTATTTGGGTACAGTGCGAATTATATTCCAAAGACTATTAAGCTACCACTCGCATCTTCTCGTCCAGTCACGAAATAACCGAAGATGATATTCGAGATTGTTATTTAAAGTTCTCACGTTTATTTATTGAGGAACACATTTTTTGTGGTCTAAATGCTTTTAGGTTATATATGCCGTAGGCGGTTTTTATCACATTTAAACTGTTTATAATACTTGTGCCATGTTTTTCCAAAGTACACAATTTAGCCTTCCATTTTCATTAGTACAACCACTGTAGCACTACATGTACAAATAAATCAATTTTCTATTTGATTGAAAAAAATCGGTCGGTCTGGTCAAAAGCCTTAATCGTGGTTATCAAGAGTCCTTGTGCGTGCTCCAGCTGTATACAGCCTTCTTGTACGATCTGATTTTCTGGTTAGTTTTACGGTATTATATATACTGGTTTTTATTGACATTTTTTTTCGAGAATAAAATCCATTAGCACAAAATTACGAATAATTGCTCGTCACGCGCCTGTACTTGGATACGATATTTTGGATTGTTTTTAGTTGAATAACTTGGTTCTAAACAAAGTATGATTCATTTGGAAACTTATTCTAACCAGTTGTGAGAATAGGGCATATTGTAACAGGTGGGCCGTATAAGCTGTAAAGTATGTAAAATATTGCAGAAACCAACAGATTTTCTGAAAAAAATCTCAACGATAAGGATATGATTAAATCTTATATTATTTGCACGTTTTTGATAAAAAGAATTAATTGAAGTATAAGTTTGCGAACACATCATGTAAACCTAGTCATCCACCGCAACCGGCCAACGGACCATTTTCTAATGAATGTAGAATCCTACGTTCATACACGAAAAAGCACAACCTGATAGCGCAAATGTACGACATTCCCACATCAATCCTACCTGTGTAATTTCCAAAGGTGAATTCAGGTCTGTGAAGATTTATAATGCTTTTTACATCCTAAAACTAAATATTTATTTGCAAGAAACCCAAGGATATACCCATGAAAGGTGTTAAAAGGAGAGTGGGAACGTTATGCACACGACACTTATTAATTTGGGGTGCATGCGGCATGTAAGTTTAGATCTTTATGAATAAGCTTATCTAGAAGATACACAAAATTTAAATAAGTTAAATAATCATCACACCGAACAGCACAAGTCCATTAAACAATGCATCTACAAAATTTCTACGGCCTACCTGTACGTAGTCTATAACGTATCCTTCAATATCGTTTCAAATTACAACTGCGAACTGCGAATGTAATTTATTTTTAAAGACTTTCTTTTAAAAGATGTAAAAAAAAAAGACCACACTAAATGTGCCAATTTTTCGTAAGTCGTCCGTAGAAAGCATATCTTTTTGACCATGCAGAATAATTCATACCTTGACTTCTAACCAATAGGAAGGCCTGTGACGACCCGATATGTCCGACAGGCCAGAAATGTCCTACGACCAGAGAAGACCAGATATGTCCGACAAAAAAGAGCCAGATGTGTCCGACTGGCCAGACATTTTACCACAAAAACGGCAATTATAGCAATTAATCTGAAATTTGTGCTTGTCATCAGACCACGTGACCTCCATAGATGGCAATACTCTGCAATAATCTCTTAAGAGATTATTACAAAAAAAAAAAACAAAAAAAAACAGGGACTAATTTTGAATGTAGAAATGGATTCATTAACTATTGGTAAGTATGGGAAAAATGCTGTTTACCCCAGGAAAATTCATTTTTGGGCCAAAATGAACAGTTGTTATCCCTTTATTTATACCCCCTAGCAGCTTCAGACATCAGAGCCGCTTAAGCCGAGTGCAATTTAGAGAGAATCCCCTCGGTGATGGACCTTGAATCCGTAGGATTTCGTATAAATTTATACGTATATTGTCTGCCTAAGCACGGGTCACTGCACGGAAAGAGATATGCTGGCTGTATGCAGGCACCACACGGACGATGCATGGCAAATGTGACAGTAGTAAATCGGTCAGTAGATCACACCACATTACAAAGGAGCAACGCTAACGATAAACGCTTGGCCAGCTTGTGTGCTTGAATCGCGTGATGTGGTATAAAATACAAGGGTAAAAAATACTTTTACAGAGAGCACTTTTTTATTATAAAAGTATTTATTGTTATTGAGCCAATAATTCGACCGTCGAATTGAGCCGAGATTTAATTACTGTGCCCCTGCAGGGACGACGCGTGGGGAGGCGTGGAAGAGGCGGAGAGACCATTACAGGATTAAGCGGTCTTCCTTTCATGTAGGTCCGCCATATTTAGGCCGTGGACCAGCAAGCACTCGGCTCTTCTCATTCTGAATGGCCTCTAACAATACCAGACGAGTATGGACCACTGAACAAAAGTCAGGGATGTGGAACAAACCATTTGAATAGTGCGCATAGCTATAACAAGTTTGGACAGAATGTGAAGTTAAAAGAACATTATTTTCATGTTATGTTGTACAAGGCCATGTTAATCTTTGTACCGGTACAGGAATGAACTGAATTGAATTGAATTTCAAGGCGTGTTGAGATACCTACGTTATGATGTCATTTGGTGACGTCAGTTGACGCAGTTTAGTCAAATTTCTGTCCAAGTCTGTCCTGTTTGTGAACAGACCCAGGGACGCATTTTCGACAAAGATAAGTTCCTTCATAATTTCAAACACTATGTAGTTGTTGTTTTTTTTTTTAAATATTTTTCGATCATCGTACATTTCAAAACCAGATAACGAAAAATCTTTTTTTTTTCAGCAGGTACATTAAAAAATGTGCACTCATATACCGTCCTAGGTGTGTATGGGTTGTATAGTGTTTAGATTGCTGACATCTGCAATTTAAATTCTGCCCGACAAATTTGAAGGGCGATAATGTCTTCTCTTGGACTGGGTTCACATGCCTAGATCGATCCATCTAGATCGGTCTAACTCCCTGGGGTATCTCACTAAATTGCTACCAACTAACCGGCTTAAACGTCTGTCACGCCTACCGAATCAGCTAGGGGGGTAAAGATAACTACCCCCTAACATCTGTACTAGGCGTGACAGACATTTAAGCCGGTTAAGTTGATAACAGTTTAGTGAAACTCCCCAAGGAGATAGATCGATCCTAATATCTGTGGGAATAGCCCCTTGTACATAATTTTTGCATTATTTCTGTCTAGCTTTCTTCGGTAATAGCATTCCTTTTTTATTGGAATCTCTTCTGTTTAAAACAGTGAAAGATAAGTCAGTCGTTTTTCATCTATCGTAACCCATCTAAAAGGTATGCGTTCATTCCCATTATGGCGTTTTAAAAAAACATAGTAACAGATGTATTGAAAGGGCTGAACCAATTCCTTCAAACAATCTTTTCATTTACTTTATGTCCTGTAAATTTTGTTAACATTCTATTTTCTGACGTTGCTTCAGAGATGAAGTGATCTCTGTCAACGTTTAATTGTATACACAGCAGAAATGACTTCATTTTAGTCAATGAATCACCATGCAGATAAAGAAAACGAGAGCTTAATTCTCAAGTGAAAGGAGACGAGAGTGAACGGTATTGTAGAATGAATTGAAGATGGTTCATTTATTTTCTGTACAGTTTGTATAATTCCGATTTCAAATGTCTTTTATGCAAGCGACTCTCAAGTGACTCTCAACAAGTGACAAAGGATTGCCTCTTTACCAGAAATGATCTAATTCAAAATATCTGAGTGATTACTGAACTTATTAGTCTATGCCCAGAAAGACTGTGGCCATGCTGAGATCACGTGGCTATCCTACAAAATGCTGGTCTGTAAACCTGTAGTAAAGATACTAACTTGGCGTAACATGATTTCAATACAACATTAATTGAAAACCTGACAAATCCAACTATTGTTCATTTAAAAGCACAATGGTGCAATGCTTTTGTCACCCCCTGTAGGCCTACGTTGTTCTATCCAGAATTCTATAAACCTTTTGCATCAGCATTACTATTCGCAGCAGTACAGTAAAATACTAGTAGCTGTCCATAAATTTATGTAAAATTCAGCGTAAAATCTTATTTTATGACACCAAGGAAATGTGTTCACGGACAGCCAGTTTACACATTGGGTAAGGGTCATTCCACAAAAAAGCGAACATTTTAGCGTCGTTAGTACCTCACACATTTCGTGTACTATTTGTATTACTGTTTCATATCACCTTTTAATTATATTTGATTTCTTTTCATATTGAAGGGTACTATAGTACCAGTAAAAGATAGCAAAAATAATGGATCAAATAAAATTATGCAAGTATTTCACAAAATGTGTGTCTGACGTGACTCAGTTGTCACCTTTTGGTGGAATGTCCCTCGAAGTGACTTTGGTTCACTGCATAGTTCATTTTTAAATTCTGAAAATCACATTTTAACTANGGATAATAAGGTTTTTAGGAATAAAAAACCATGATGCGAAGAGAAGGAACCAGGTCAAAGTCGGCGGGTGAGTTTTTGAGCATCTTTGAGGGAAATAGTCCTTTTTTTATTTTTTAAAAAAAATTAGAGGTCAAAATTGAATAGCAAAATTGAGAAGCCTTTTTATTGAATTCAGTTGTGATTATTTGATTTATAGACATTTAGACTTATTATGTAGATATATAAAAATGATAAAGATTAGGCAATGGCTGTAATATACGAAAAACGCATCCCAATAAACATGTTACAAAAACTTCAGTATCACTGTTGCATACTATTATGCAAAGAAATCTAAATCTACACGTCCTCCCAGTTCTGTGTAGAGCTTTTTAGGCTTTGTCGACCTGATTCATTCTAACTCTACCATGTCTTATTCAGGCACAGATTTCGGTCCACTGCGAGATGTACTGTCACAGGCCCTAATGGCCAAGAATCATGTCCGAATACGCGCCTTTGTTGACAGATACTGGCCTTTTCTGCCAACCATCGCAGGTTTGCCGGACAGTACAGGTCGCTGTAACATCGGTAGGGCAGCAAAGTGCGGGCTAGTGGGTGCCGTTGACGCGTTCATATCTGCCGGGGTGGACGTTAACGCCAAAAGCATCTCTGGATGGTCGCCTTTGATGTACGCCGCCGGTGCTGGCGAGCAAATATTGGTGGAGAAACTGATCAGAGCTGGTGCCAATGTGCACGTCCAGGAGACAGGTGGCGCCACCGCCTTGTATCTTGCCTGCCAGAAGGGACACGCCGGTATCGTGAGCAAGCTGCTTAGAGCAGGGGCTGATGTTAACCAACAGGTCTCTGATGGTTCGAGCTGTCTGTATATCGCCACACAAAAAGGGCACAAGAACATCGTGCAGATACTGCTTTCAGCTGGAGCAGACGTTAATTTACTGACAGATAACGGTGCTAGCAGCCTGTACATTGCATCTCAAAACGGACATTTAGAACTAGTGAAAATTCTTTTGGAACAGGGAGCTGATGTTAACATTCAGAAAGACACTGGGAGCAGCAGCTTGTACATAGCCTCACAGAACGGCCACGAGGACGTCGTCAAGGTACTATTAGCAGCAGGGGCTGATGTGAATTTGAGGAAAAACATAGGCACCAGCTGCCTCCACATTGCGTCACACTTTGGGCACACGGGTGTGGTCGAGGTCCTGTTAGAGGCAGATGCAGAGGTGAACGCTAAAACAAAGTCAGGGAAAACAAGTCTGCAAATAGCAAGACAAGAAAACCATAATGACATCTGCGTCTTGCTCAGGGCGACTGGGGCGAAAGAATGATGACCTTCTTTGGGAAACGGCTTGAGAATGTATTTGGGTACAGGGAAAGAATTATATTCCAAAGACTATTAAGCTACCACTCGCATCTTCTCGTCCAATCACGCGTGAAATAACCGAAGATGATATTCGAGATTGTTATTTAAAGTTCTCACGTTTATTTATTGAGGAACACATTTTTTGTGGTCTAAATGCTTTTAGGTTATATATGCCGTAGGCGGTTTTTATCACATTTAAACTGTTTATAATACTTGTGCCATGTTTTTCCAAAGTACACAATTTAGCCTTCCATTTTCATTAGTACAACCACTGTAGCACTACATGTACAAATAAATCAATTTTCTATTTGATTGAAAAAAATCGGTCGGTCTGGTCAAAAGCCTTAATCGTGGTTATCAAGAGTCCTTGTGCGTGCTCCAGCTGTATACAGCCTTCTTGTACGATCTGATTTTCTGGTTAGTTTTACGGTATTATATATACTGGTTTTTATTGACATTTTTTTTCGAGAATAAAATCCATTAGCACAAAATTACGAATAATTGCTCGTCACGCGCCTGTACTTGGATACGATATTTTGGATTATTTTTAGTTGAATAACTTAGTTCTAAACAAAGTATGATTCATTTGGAGACTTTTTCTAACCAGTTGTAAGAATAGGGCATATTGTAACAGGTGGGCCGTATAAGCTGTAAAGTATGTAAAATATTGCAGAAACCAACAGATTTTCTGAAAAAAATCTCAACGACAAGGATATGATTTAATCTTTTATTATTTGCACGTTTTTGATAAAAAGAATTAATTGAAGTATAAGTTTGCGAACACATCATGTAAACCTAGTCATCCACCGCAACCGGCCAACGGACCATTTTCTAACGAATGTAGAATCCTACGTTCATACACGAAAAAGCAAAAGTACGACATTCCCACATCAATCCTACCTGTGTAATTTCCAAAGGTGAATTCAGGTCTGTGAAGATTTATAATGCTTTTTACATCTTAAAACTAAATATTTATTTGCAAGAAACCCAAGGATATACCCAGGAAAGGTGTTAAAAGGGGAGTCGGAATGTTATGCACGCGACACTTTTATTAATTTGGGGTGCATGCGTTATGTAAGTTTAGATCTTTATGAATTAAATTATCTAGAAGATACACAAAATTTAAACAAGTTAAATAATCATCACACCGAACAGCACAAGTCCATTAAACAATGCATCTACAAAATTTCTACGGCCTACCTGTACGTAGTCTATAACGTATCCTTCAATATCGTTACAAATCATTTCCACAACTGCGAATGTAATTTATTTTTAAAGACTTTCTTTTGAAAGATGTAAAAAAAAATTGAAGACCACACTAAATGTGCCAATTTTTCGTAAGTCGTCCGTAGAAAGCATATCTTTTTGTCCGTGCAGAATAATTTATACCTTGACGTCTAACCAATAGGAAGGCCTGTGACGACCCGATATGTCCGACAGGCCAGAAATGTCCTACGACCAGAGAAGGCCAGAAATGTCCTACTCCAGAGAAGGCCAGATATGTCCGACAAAAAAGAGCCAGATGTGTCCGACTGGCCAGACATTTTACCACAAAAACGGCAATTATAGCAATTTATCTATGCTCGTCATCAGTCCACGTGACCTCCATAGATGGCAATACTCTGCAATAATCTCTTAAGAGATTATTAAAAAAAAAAAAACTTTTTAGAAAAAAAAACAAAAAAACAGGGACTAATTTTGAATGTAGAAATGGATTCATTAACCATTGGTAAGTATGGGAAAAATGCTGTTTACCCCAGGAAAATTCATTTTTGGGCCAAAATGAACAGTTGTTATCCCTTTATTTATACCCCCTATCAGCTTCAGTAGGCGTGCCAGACATCAGAGCCGCTTAAGCCGAGTGCAATTTAGCGAGAATCTCCTCGGTGATGGACCGTGAATCCGTACGATTTCGTATAAATTTATACGGATATTGTCTGCCTAAGCACGGGTCACTGCACGAAAGGAGATATGCAGGCTGTATGCAGGCACCGCACGGACGATGCATGGCAAATGTGACAGTAGTAAATCGGTCAGTAGATCACACCACATTACAAAGGAGCAACGCTAACGATAAACGCTTGGCCAGCTTGTGTGCTTGAATCGCGTGATGTGGTATATAATAGAAGGGTAAAAAAATACTTTGACAGAGAGCACTTTTTTATTATAAAAGTATTTATTGTTATTGCGCCAATAATTCGACCGGTCGAATTGAGCCGAGATTTAATTACTCTGCCCCTGCAGGGACGACGCGTGGGGAGGCGTGGAAGAGGCGGAGAGACCATTACAGGATTAAGCGGTCTTCCTTTTATGTAGGTCCGCCATATTTAGGCCGTGGACCAGCAAGCACTCGGCTCTTCTCATTCTGAATGGCCTCTAACAATACCAGACTTGAGTATGGACCACTGAACAAAAGTCAGGGATGTGGAACAAACCATTTGAATAGTGCGCATAGCTATAACAATTTTGGACAGAATGTGAAGTTAAAAGAACATTATTTTCATGTTATGTTGTACAAGGCCATGTTAATCTTTGTACCGGTACAGGAATGAACTGAATTGAATTGAATTTCAAGGCGTGTTGAGGTACCTACGTTACGATGTCATTTGGTGACGTCAGTTGACGCAGTTTAGTCAAATTTCTGTCCAAGTCTGTCCTGTTTGTGAACAGACCCAGGGACGCATTTTCGACAAAGATTAGTTTCTTCATAATTTCAAACACTATGTAGTTGTCGTTTTTTTTTTTTTTAAATATTTTTCGATGATCGTACATTTCAAAACCAGATAACGAAAAATCTTTTTTTTTCAGCAGGTACATTAAAAAATGTGCACTCATATACCGTCCTAGGTGTGTATGGGTTGTATAGTGTTTAGATTGCTGACATCTGCAATTTAAATTCTGCCCGACAAATTTGAAGGGCGATAATGTCTTCTCTTGGACTGGGTTCACATGCCTAGATCGATCCATCTAGATCGGTCTAACTCCCTGGGGTATCTCACTAAATTGCTACCAACTAACCGGCTTAAACGTCTGTCACGCCTACCGAATCAGCTAGGGGGGTAAAGACATCTGTACTAGGCGTGACAGACATTTAAGCCGGTTAAGTTGATAACAGTTTAGTGAAACTCCCCAAGGAGATAGATCGATCCAAATATCTGTGGGAAAAGCCCCTTGTACATAATTTTTGCATTATTTCTGTCTAGCTTTTTTCGGTAATAGCATTCCTTTTTTATTGGAATCTCTTCTGTTTAAAACAGTGAAAGATAAGTCAGTCGTTTTTCATCTATCGTAACCCATCTAAAAGGTATGCGTTCATTCCCATTTAGGCGTTTTAAAAAACTTAGTAACAGATGTATTGAAAGGGCTGAACCAATTCCTTCAAACAATCTTTTCATTTACTTTATGTCCTGTAAATTTTGTTAACATTCGATTTTCTGACGTTGCTTCAGAGATGAAGTGATCTCTGTCAACGTTTAATCGTATACACAGCAGAAATGACTTCATTTTAGTCAATGAATCACCATGTAGATAAAGAAAACTAGAGCTTAATTCTCAAGTGAAAGGAGACGAGAGTGAACGGTATTGTAGAATGAATTGAAGATGGTTCATTTATTTACTGTACAGTTTGTATAATTCCGATTTCAAATGTCTTTTATGCAAGCGACACTCCCCAGGCACGTGGTTGCCACGCTGGTCTTCTATTTTTATCCTCTTATCCTGAGATATTTGACACGTTTCACCACAGGTCACATTTACGTGGCATTTTACAAAATATTTGTGAAGACTTATCCTCTCTTCGTACGCCACGGCTGTTATTTTTAAAAACAAAAGTGGTTAAAAGTAAGTGTGATACATTAATTTCTAAGTGTATTTCTGCAAGTGGGATTTTTAAGCTTTTAAGTTTTCGGGATCGGGAGGTACAGGCGGGTGATATAAGCATGGCACCATCTGTGTGAATAGTGCTCTATGTGACATGGGGAACCCGTTCGCAAAAACTTCATTGTTTCAACTGTACAACTACTTAGATTAGTAGAGGCCGTACAAATTGCAGAATGAGGTTAGCAAAAGTACTGTTGAAAAAAGGTACCATGCTACATGAATTCACAGCAGGGTTGCCAGGAGAAAGCCACTTATCACCTTTGTAAACAGATGAAGAAGACTGACATGGGCTGCAAGGACCATATTTTCTGATGAGTCCATATTCATCGTTTACAACGTGGGTGGACAGTTGAGAGTATGGAGAACATGATAAACATCTTCTTTGCCACAGTATATGCATTTCCTCATTAGACAGTCCACTTCAATAAAAGTTTACAGGTACATTGGTGTCAGAAATGGTGAACTAGAGTTGATAAATGGGAACCAGAACCACGATCGTTTCACTAACATTCTACACCATTACCGGTTGAAAACACCTTTGGGGACAGGAACCATCCGTTCATTTTCCAAGATAATAACGCTACACCCCAAAGGGTCAGGGCTCTAACAGAGTGGCTCTACCAGCAAGGCATCAAGAGTGGATTGGCCTGTCCAATCACCGCATGGAAACCCCATTGAAAGCCCGTGGAATGAGATTGGAAAACAAGTGACAAAGGATTGCCTCTTTACCAGAAATGATCTAATTCAAAATATCGTTAGATTCTGGGTGATTACTGAACTTATTAGTCTATGCCCAGAAAGATTGTGGCCATGCTGAGATCACGTGGCTATCCTACAAAATGCTGGTCTGTAAACCTGTAGTAAAGATACTAACTTGGCGTAACATGATTTCAATAAAACATTAATTGAAAACCTGACAAATCCAACTATTGTTCATTCAAAAGCACAATGGTGCAATGCTTTTGTCACCCCCTGTAGGCCTACGTTGTTCTATCCAGAATTCTATAAACCTTTTGCATCAGCATTACTATTCGCAGCAGTACAGTAAAATACTAGTAGCTGTCCATAAATTTATGTAAAATTCAGCGTAAAATCTTATTTTATGACACCAAGGAAATGTGTTCACGGACAGCCAGTTTACACATTGGGTAAGGGTCATTCCACAAAAAAGCGAACATTTTAGCGTCGTTAGTACCTCACACATTTCGTGTACTATTTGTATCACTGTTTCATATCACCTTTTAATTATATTTGAACGGTACTATAGTACCAGTAAAAGATAGCAAAAATAATGGATCAAATAAAATTATGCAGGTATTTCGCAAAATGTGTGTCTGACGTGACTCAGTAGTCACTTTTTGGTGGAATGTCCCTCGAAGTGACTTTTGTTCACTGCATAGTTCATTTTTAAAATCTGAAAATCACATTTTAATTATTAATATATCATTGTTTTCAATAATCCGTAGATGCCCTTGAAGTCGGCCTCCGCTCCTTATCCAGAATTTTGGCTTCGCAAAATTCGCTCTATGTTTGCCATGTTTGACCATGACCAAGATGGCGTCATCCACAGAGAGGACATTGTCGACTGGTGTGTAAAGAACGCTAAAGGTCGCCTTAATCAAGTTCAGATGGAAGTTTTCCAGGAACTGATGGACGAAGCTTGGGAATACTACTGGGCTGGAGAAGAAAAGAGAACCGAAGTCACACTTTACGACATTGCAGACAGCGTGAACCGCACTTACCAGGCTCCGGGCTTCAAGGCTTTGCAAGACAAGTGGTTAGGTACCTGTTTTGATAAAGTGGCAGATATCGACGGTGACGGCTATTTGACTTTAGAAGAATTTACGTCTTTTCTTGGGTTGTTTGGCGTACACCCATTGAGCGTCCCTGCGTGTTTCGAAGCTCTGAAGACCAACAAAGATGACCTCATCAGCAGAGAACAGTTCGTGCAAAAGGGGAAAGAATTTGCTTATATTACAGTAAATTCTCCAGCAAAAATGTTCTGGGGACCCTTTATTGCTTAGAAACTCGAGTCACAATTTAAACCTTTTCAATCTGAACTGTAATATTTTATATTATTGAGACGGTTAGGGGTTTGGTATTAAGCAGTCATACAGGCAGATTGCTTCTGGGTTTTCATAGCCCTTGTTCAAAATGAATCATTTGAAAACTACAGTTTACCGATGTGAACAATCTCAATCCTACCACAAGAATGTGGCATGTTTTGCGTTGTTAAAAAAGGTAATTCTTATAACATGAAAAGCAGTGTTACCAATATGGTTTATTGTATAACGAATATTACAAAAACGGATGTCCTTTATATGATATGCACAGTGTCTGTACGCATTCTGATCTTAACTATACTGATAACTATATAGTTTATATGAATGAATGTATAATGAATAATGGGGAGATCTAGGATTTTGAGAAAATTGCACATGATAAACAGATTGCCATTCTCAATTTAAATAGTTTTAATACAAGCCTTCCCACGGCTAAAATGAACCACAAATATAATTAAATACGGTGGGAGGAATACTCATGCCTTCTTTCACACCTCTTTACCAACTTAACTTCCATCTGGCCAATTATTGTGAAATAATTAATAATGGATAATCTGTTTAAATAATAATTATACCAAAATATTGAAACAAACAAAATGACTGCAACTCACAAGCATACTCATCTTACTTACTATTACTCATTCAAGCAATATATATATATATATATATATATATATTCTTTTTTTTTTTGCAAATTAGCGATATTGTCACAAAAACATATCATTTGGCACCAAACACAAAACACAGTTGATATATATACATATTTAACTTACTAAAATGAAGATTTCATTAACAGGTATACAACATGACTGCACAATGGAATATGAATCATTTGAAATACTTTTTTAACTTTCTCCATTCTGTTGCACAGATATGTATACATACCTCATCTTTCAAATTAAGTTACAGTTACTATCACATTGATATGGACTGTCCTATAATCTCAGGATATATTGTAGAGTACTGGTATCATTGTGTACTCACTACATTAAATATCATATTTCCTTTGTCTGTGTACCATACAGTAATGACACCAGATTCAGACTTTTTTTACATATAATCTCACCATAATATGTTTATCTAAAATAACTTCAATTTTAATTATTACATATTATCACAATATTGAAAGACAGCTAAAAGGGTAACAATATGGACAATAAATATCAATACATGACAGTGAAACGCATGTAAATATGTGATATCTCACGCTTACAGATATGTATATAATGTAAAAACAATGCTGCCGGTACAGAGTCTCATTGTCATTCCGTTGAGTAAACATGTCCTTTTCAAGGCCGATTTTATATACTATGCTGTAGTATACTTAATCAAATGAATAAACAGTAAACTTAACCACATATTAGAAACATAAAGTACACACCTTACCTTTGCATGGTGTTTTGATTGACAATTACAAAATAAATGGCGTCTGTCACTAGACTGAGGTGAAATCTCTGTGGTAATATTACTGACTGCATTTTTTTCTTATAATAAGTGAAGTAAAAATATAAAAAATAACCATATCTTCTGAAGCATCTAATCAGATAAAACCCTGTTAACCTGAACTTTCTTGTAACATTTTAACATAACAGCAGTTCAGAAAGTAGGAAAGAAATGTAAAATGGCCCACTAGTCATGCATATAAAACTGTCATTGTTGGTCCCGCTGTAAACAGTAAATAATGTACATTCTTATTTACTGACTGGATAAACAATTAGTCTAAGATTTGAATCCAACTTAAGAGACTAGAATTTCAACATAAGTACAATAAAAATTTTTGACAGTGGGCACTCTTTCCCCCATCAATTAGAATAGTATATAACTTGAAACTGGTATTAAAAATACAACTGCATAACATAACAATATCTTACTAAAATTACAACTTTCCCTTTTTTTCTTTTTACACAGAAGTTTCAAATACATACGACTCTCCAACTTTAATGGCACTATATGAAACATTGGAGGAGGGATAGGACAAAGAACTTTCTTTTCCATAACCCTGGTCAATAGCGTCATGTCCATTTTGTGAGTGGTAAGTTCTTGAGGCCATGTGGTTTGTCTTTGTGTAGGTGTTTAATAGCATATCCCCAGCACTGCTAAGGTACCTTGCATTCTTCCATTTATTGCTAGCCGCTGCGTCCAAACTTTCATCATCATTTTCCGCCGTAAGTATTCTATCATCACTGACCAGTGAGATGAGACTGTCTATTTCATCATCTCTGATATTATCATTTGGCACTTGATGGCGCTCCCTCTCACTGACAGTTTTCATCCACTCCATAATCACATGTAATCCATGATCAGATCCGCCAGTATGTGTTGCCGAGGGGTGTGTATGCTTAAGAGCATCCAGTCCATTTGTCTGCACAATAGATGGCACCACCGACTGACCTGATACATAAGTCTGGCCAGGGTGTTCAAAACCATTTCTACCAATATTGGTGTCTGGTGTAGAGCTCCTAAGTGGCATATTTATTTTATTTGAGACGTTCAAAGTAGGGCTTATCTCTCCTTTCACAGAATTATTAGTTTTTTCTCTTGATAATTCAACAAAGTTTCTAGCATTACTTGTATCACTCCATCTTGAATTTTCCCTGAATTCAACTTCCCTATCCAGTGACTTAGCTCTAATAGTGCTGGCATCTACAGGTTCTCTTCTGCCCTCTCCAATACCATTCCCAAGATTCACTGTAGATAAAACATCTTCAGTATCATCTTTTTGATTATAGTTTCTAAGTATATCACCTAATACTTCATCACATCTTTGTATTCTTAAAACGTCTGCTGCTGTTCCTGCTAAATCTAGCAAGCTATCACTATGGATACACTGGGAGTTCAGCCAATCCAAGGCCTTCTTCTTAATAAAAGTCCACTCTGAATGTTGTCCTGCATTCCTTTGCAGCCAAACCACAGCCAGGACTGTAGCCCATACACTCTGACTCTGAAATACCATAAAACATAGCTAATTGTGAATTACTGCTATTTCTTTATTATATCATTTTTCTGAAAATAATAAACTCGATTAAGCTTAAAATGGAATACACCTTGTAAATTGTTGAAACACTTATGGGATTCTGATTTCAAATGAAGGAGTATAATTCAGAGATAGAAACTATTAACAGGATGTCAAATCAACAGTTTCAAGTCTTTTGTGAAATGCGACCATACACAGAACTGGCCTCTCAAATAACCATTTTACTTGGCAGTATCACACCTACCACAAAGCACTACCCTTAGATACAATAAAGTTAGCATTTTTCTACAAATAACTATTAATTTCATCAGAGTTAAGAAACTGTGAAAATCAAACTTTGCCAATGTTAATTACACTCTGCCAAAATGACAATCGCTGATGTGAATTCTACTACTAATGACAAAAGACACTTTGCAAGAAAATGCATTTGCTCCACCTCACCCTGCATCACCTCGCTAAAACACAATACAGTTGATACCTCACCCAAAACAACGCAATCTACATCTCACCTGATGCAATACAAACTCCTATACATATTAACCATTCAAACCCATACTTACAGGACAGGGGCACCTGGCAATCATCCTCTCCACTGATGTATCCAGGATTTCTGCCAGGGCAGCATCTAGGCACCATGAGCCATCAAATCCCTGGCACTCTGCCAGAAGATATTCTTTCTTCAGGACAGGGGTGGTGGGGGACTCTGGAATACCCTCCAGTAGGAACTCTTTGCTGGCAAATGGGGACTGGGGGCTTCCTAAGAGATGCAGGAATGGGTGCGCTTTATAGATTTAAGATAATCTTTTCAATCATTTCAAAATAATTTAATTCATTTTTATTTACTGTCATTCATAATTTTGTTTTGATTGTTTCATGCATGATCAACAAAATGTTCTTTAAAATATCATTTTGAATATATATTATTCATAAGATTTCATAGGATTTAATATCAAAACCATCCCAAAATTCTACCATACAAAAAGTGAGTAATCCTGAGGCAATCCTTACCCTGGGTGTCATTAGACATGAAGGAGTCGTCCAGAGTGCCACTGGTATTGATCAAATTTACAGATGCTAAAGACACTCTCATCTCATCTCCAAACTCTGCCAAGGGTGCAGATTTGGGCCGCTTTGGTCGATAGCGGACATGTCGACTGGGGGCTTCTCCTGGACTCCTCCAAAAGTCATCACTCATTGATGGAGACTTGTTTAAACCTGAAGTAAATAGGGAATGTGAGCATAAACCAACAGAGGAACTGTGTTAAATAAATAAATGTATTTATTAATAGAAGTATTCATTACTGTTTACAAAAATCATTCAATCACAAAGCCATGATATTTAGAAGAGAGAGAGAGAGAGACAGAGAGAGAGAGAAAGAATATGACCCTGCCATCCACAAAAACCAATAATTACAGTTGAAAGACACCTATCACAACAGGTTCTGTACAATTTGCATTTAACAGTATCATTTTATATTTTAAGTGATCTTACAGTAAATTTACATTATTTTAGTCTTGCGGCAATACATTAGACTGGGCTACAACACTTTGTGTGTACTGCTCAGTTTAAGAGAAGCATTAATCACACAAGCACTCATGCTATTATGTCTGAAGATTTACATCATGCATATTTTTGCATATGCACCTTCGATTTCAATACACTTAAGTCAACTGGCAGCAGTTTATGTTAATTTCGCACAAACAGCTACACGAAAATATCTTTTTCCAATCACACAAACTAGGAAAAACCTCAATTCTGATCAAATAAAAAATAAATACAATATTTTACTCAAAATAACCAGTAAACAACCTTAAAAACCTCTGATAATATTATGTTTCACAACAACAACAACAACAAAAACAACAACAACAACAACAACAAAAAAAAACATTAAGTACAACCATGAATCAAGAATCAAGACAAGCATTCTGAAATGGAATCACACAAAATGATATTTCACAAACATTTCACTGCATCAAAAGCATGGCATAATTTTCTTCTAAGCCACAAGTACTCACGTATTTTGACTATATGGGGCACTGCTGCATTAGAGAAACAAAAGAGAAATATTTTAAATTACTGTAAAATGTACAGTTTTAACTCATTGCTTATGAAGCATGACTGCCAAACTCTGATGCATTTTTCCACCCACTCACCAAATTTTATGTGACAACTAATAATTTTGGTTTTGACTGCATTTGTTTTTCCATTTACCTTAAAACAGCAGCTTCTTCTACATAATAGACCGAGAGTAATGGGACCCACAGGCTAAACAGCATACATACATTACTACACATAATTTAAGTGAGCTGCAAGCATACATTTACACACATGCAAACACGTGGATATGCACACATCATATTGATCTTATTAAGATGAAATATCTGTACACTTAGAAAGCAGGTTCAAACAATGCTTAAAACAAGGGTGGCACTGGACTTACACATCAATGCTTTCATTTTTAAGAAAAATCAAAACATAAATCATTCAGATAAAAACAAATGATAGAACACAAAATCAACATTTTTGCTCTTCCTGAAAAAATTTCATTTTAAACTACTAACTTACACCTGATAGAGTTCACAAGCTTCCTGAATTTGACTCTAAACCAAGAAAAACAACCACAGTTTGATGTATCTTCCTCTTTTTCTACTTCAACAGTCTCTATGCAATTTTCCTCTGCCTCCACTTCTGCCTCCACCTCCTCCTCCTCTCCCCTCTCTGGTGTTAGTAGAGCACGGGTCTGAGCACTATGCACCATGCGTCTTTTATAAGTTAGTTTGTTAGTCAAAGCTGAATATGAATATCAAGGAGAAATTATACATAAAAGCAAAGCAAAGAAAAGTTATACCTAGACATACAGACAGAATATGAATGTAAGAAATTAAACTTGAATATGTGCGAGCAAAAAAAACTGTTTCAAAGATATATTGTAAGTTTTACAGTAAAGAAAAAGGCAAACTATTGACTATAATAGAATACTATAGGAGAAAAATACTGAAACATGCAAACATCTAATAGTATTTTGATAAAAGCCAAGAAGGATTACACTAACTGGTAATATCAATTGACATGCTATCTACACAATGAACCATGAAACTATGCAAAAAAAAAAGGAGAAAAAAGAAAGCAGGAGAAAAAATCCACAACTAAAATGCAGCATGATGACTACTGAGACAGCTGCCCAATTTTTGTAAACCTTTTTCAGAGGCAACAAGTTGTTAACATGTGCTCATTCGAGATTAAATGACACAATTGGAAGTGAAGAGTACCACTTACTTCTCCGTGAGAAAGACATTGACCGGAACTTTCTGGCCACTAATGACCCAAGCCCACAGTTCCACAGTGAGCTGACCCTCTTAAAGTGTGGTTTGTATTCTCTAATGGCAACTTCATAGGAGTCCCCTGAACCAATGGAAGTTGTGTCATCTGCTTCCTGAAAACAAAAACCAGGAGAGATAAGGAATTAACTCAATTCTTCTAAACTCTTGTTACAGACTCTCAGAGAAAGTTATTATAAATGCAGAGATTTAAATAACCTTTTAATAATTATCTACTTTAGCTTAGTTCATGTAACTATTGCCACAAAAAATTCTTACCAGTTTTGCAAAATAGTTATCATAAGCAATTACAAATTACAAATAAATGATATGTTTGACATTAATATGTACACTGTCAATTCATTAACTGACCCAACTGGAATGTTCTACATCATTGGAAAACCTATATAATTACTTCTTCAGAAAAATATCAGCACCAAGTGATTTAAATTGCCTACTGCTAAACTAAACTGCTTGATCTGACATTACTGATCTGTTATATGTATAATATTATCTACATTTATCTATATCAATTCTCACCTGTGTCTTGTCCCAGTCACTGTACAGCAGCTGTACATGGTCCTCACTACCCACCATCTTACCCAAAATGGCAGTACACCTAGAGACAATATTGGAGGCTTTGCTCAGGCGAATGATGTAGTATGGAGTATTTCCTTGCAGAATGTTTGCTGGAAAGAAAGAGAGCATAAATGATTTGTGAAAAAAATTTGAAAATGATCTTCACAAAACCAAATTTCTCAAGTGCAGCTGAACCACAGGAGCTAAGGGCAAGATACAGCTACTTGGAATTATGGTCAGGATCAAGATTCATCACACAAACAACAAAAAATACATATCACATCACACCATGTTAACAAAAGAGGTTTAAAAATGGTGTTCAAAGTGAGAGATCAAAGAAAGAATATATTTCAATCAATCAATCAGTACCTCCTCCATCTAACTGCTGCTCCAGATCACATATCAATGACTTGGCTGCTAGTCTGTGTATGGTGGCTTCCTGTACACTGGTGGCAGCGGTGGGATCAGTATGCTGGGGGATCTCAAACTTCAAGCTATGATAGAAAGGGTCGTCATCTAACTCTCCCTGGAGATAAACTATACCATATGCTGAGCTCTCCAGCTGTAAGTAAAGATATATAGGTGATCAATTACATTAACCCATGACCTGTATCAAAGTGATATTAAATTACCCTATATTCAAATTGTATTTTCAAATGGTAATGCATGATTCCTTGTGCACACAAATAACCTTTAATCACTATGGGTTTGGTAAGCTTCTGTCTAACAGTGGCTATCAGGGTTTGATTATGTATATAACCACAGTACTTATATTTAGAAAATGAAAGTAATTTGATCTGCTGAGGGCATGGGCGCAACCATTACATATTTAAAGTAGCTTTTCTTAGTGATAACAAATTCTACACATAATCATTACACAACCGGAGTAACATGTTTCACAAAGATCCCAATTACCTTAGTTTTGATGAGTGTATGAACCACCAGAGTGTCCCCTGCCATGAGACTGAGGGGCAGCCTGTGTGGAGTAGTGTGGATCACAGTGCCCTCTGGGAGCTCCCAGTGTAAGCTTAGGTCACGGACTTCTGGGAGGAGAGCTTTCTTGAAAACTGACATCACCTGGAATAATAATAATAATAATAATAATAATATACAACATATCTTTAAACCCATTAGGTGATGACTGAACATGAAAATTACACTCACTCTATCAACATAGCGTACATTGAAATTCAAAGTACTGATACCACATTTTATTCCAAGTCAATCATTTTATCTACATATTCTAATCATTTAAAACCTTCCACAATTGTTATTTAAATAATGTCCACTAAAATATAAAGATGGATTTTCACTAAAATAATATTTACTTTTTTCTTTTTACTTTCAACCTGTAGGCATGAATAGTGATTTTTTTAACCATTAGCAAAGTGCTTACCTTTTCTTCCAGATTTCTAGTGTCTCTGATCATGTTACAGGTGCCTCCGGTCCCAATGGCTATCTCCTTCAGCAATGACTGGTCACCAACATCACCAAGACCAAATACAAAGGTTCTGGCAGATGAAACAAATGTATGTTTAACAAGTGAAATGTAATTCAGCTGAATACAAGCCACAAGAAAAAATCCGTAATTTTGTTTCAATTTATGTTTATTTCCACTATACAGCTTGAATGCTGGAAAATCCTCTCATAATTTGTTTTTTATCCTAAATGTGAATAATTTTGAAGAATATAGCAATATACCTTCCTCCTAGTGCATGTCTTTGAACCATCTCTTTGACATCCCTCATGATGGTGGCTCCTGCTCCACTGGTAAGGAGAAACAGCTGGAACAATAATTAATATGTCAGCAATGACAGAAGACTGATACAATATTGAGGCAGCCAAGTAGCGAAAAAAGCAAAAATCTTTATATATAAACAGTTCAAAAATGCACTAAAGTCAGAAGTATCTATCATGATAGTAACAAGTCTTTCTCTGACTGTAGACTTAGCTAGTGTAAAATAGGCAATTGCAAACATGGCAAAGTTGATCATGATATTATTCTTCAGCAGTGCACATGCTATAAAAGAGTTGCACTTAAATGCAAGCACCTGTCTTGACTTGCCCATCTTGTCCTGCCTATAGATGTGTTTAAGTGTCCTTAGCAAGGAAGTATTGTCACCCATGTCTGGCTCCACGTCCTCTAAAAATGCCACAGCTTTCTCTAGGGTAGCTCTGTTGTAGGGTCGACTGCCACTGCAGTGAATAACAACAGAGATACAATATTTCCATAGTAACAACATAAAATTAGAAATCGTGGCAAGAGTTATCATATATAACATAATTAATATACCAGAAATAAATACTTGTTCTTAAAGATCAATTATTATAAATGGACATCATCAACTTTATACTTGACAGATGCATATTCTAATAAATCACTATCAACACAATATTGTCTTATGACATGAAATACCAAAATTCAATAAAAAATTTTAACTTGTTATTCAAAGTTATACAAGGTCAATGATCATACCAAATGACAATAAATTATAAACAGTAAAAGGCGTGCAACTTTAAATAGGCCTTACTCAAATCACTAGATAATCCATTTGTCCCTGATTGGGTTAAAAACCCTAAGGTGTCAGAGGGTCCCTGTACAGGCTCCCCTGTGTAAATGTGTGTGTTAGTGAGTGTGGCCCAGGAGGGGGCAGGGGCTCTATTTGCTCATCTGGTGGCATCAGTAAGACAATTCTTTGTTTTATAAAGTATAACCTGTTCAGATTGCATGTTATAACTTTACTTGAATGAGAAAACTGCAATTAAAAATCCTCCCTTACCCATCAAACAGTGAGTAATAATGGTCACCAAACACCACAACGTTGAAGGTACTGTCCAGAGGCAAACTCTTCAGAAGCAACAGTAAAGATCTGCGTGCACTAAGGATCTTGTCCCCTGCCATAAAGTCTGAAAATACAAAAAAAAAAAAAAAAAATTCTTTCAACTTACTATACCAGAAACTATTCATTTTCTAAACATTCATGAATGGGGGAAGGAAGGAAGGTAAAAAAGGAACCTTCCTCACTGTCTGCATTCCCCCGTCTTTCAACCTTCTATACAAAGTTCCACATCTTTCTTGCCACACTTTTACTCATAAAAAGGGGAAAATCCTTTAAAAGGATCCAAGTTCATTATAAACATTAATATGTATAAATTACTTCTAGTGCACAAATTAAAGTAAGTCACATCTTAGCAAAAGAATTAAATAATAAAGCAACAACTGCAGATTGCCCTATTAATCTGACATTCTCATTCTTTGAATATAAAACTGTTACAGTACCATCCGTGATACAAAATATTCCACAAAAAACAATTCTTACAGCATCAAATATTGAGCCATACCATGAAATCATGTACAAAAAAACATAACATTTTTACTTGAAATAATCTCTTCTGCTAAATTAGAGTGCAGGCAGCTACATTTCATATGAATGTCTGATAAATGCCATTACGCACCATTACAGTGAAGCAGCTGGCATTCATACAATAATGTACCATGATTTTATTGATCCTTGAAACACTCAGGGAAATTAATATCTCAGGTACCTGAACAATCCACCACAAAGATGAACTCAGTGTCTCGTCTTATCTCACTGGTGGGAATCTGTGGACAGAAAGTCAGCATCAGGACATCATGGTACATCACTCCCCCTGAAATTTGTCAGAATTGTATGTATAATGCAATTCCTTGGATTGACATGATCAAGACACAACAGAGAAGCTTGCTGGTCTTGCTCTGTTTCTTTTACACATGTACACAATATGTACCATGTGTTTCTAAGATCTCTGGAAATACATGACTGTGTAATAATTGTATGTACTCAGCTAAGCATCTGTGAGATCTAAGATCTGTGGCATTATGTAGTACTACTGGCTATGAATATGGCAGCTGTGCCAGAATATGAAACTCAGGTCGGCACAAAGTTATTGAATGTAGTAAACTACGTACTTCATGTTAATGGTCCAGAAATTTTCATTTTAATTAAAATGCATGTGTTCCCCCCTCTCTCTCTCTCTCTCTCTCACACACACACACACACACACAAACACACACACACACACACACACACACACACACACACACACACACTTTTACACACACATAAACACACATGTACAGTATCCTGCTCGCAAGCCCTGACCAGAGCTGTGAAACTGATCTGTTTGCTTTCAGTGACATTCATTTCTGATGATTTCGTATTCGTCACTGCACCTGTGCTGGTAATTTAGTCAATTTACTCAATGAAAAGCTCTAAGCTCATTACAAATTGGAAATGGCACATCATAGGCAAACCATTGTGCTGTTCCATTTTGAGCCAGAGGCACTGCTTTGTTTGGCAGGAACCCATCTTTCAGATCTCAAAACAGCTACAATGTAATTTTATATTATATACAGACAATTGAACAAATTGAATATATTTGCAGTGTTCTATAGTCAAAGCAACAGGGATATGAGAATTGAAGAACATGACACAGCAGGAATTTTAAAAGTAAAATGCTACACACTATACTGCAGGAGGCTGTTGCTTTAAGTCAGTACCAAGGAGTTTACACAACTGCAACAAATCGCCCTTCACAATACAATCCAGCTAAAAAGGTTAATATGTTCACCTTGGTTCTACTACTCCAAGCTACCAAACATTTCAAATTGTTTCCTTTTATTAGTGTTACAGGACTAAGTAACAAATTAATAATATCTAAATCAACAGTTGAAAAAATATGTCAAAACAAGTGTAAATGGAACCATACGAAATCTGCAGATGAAAACCTTACATTTCGCAGGGTGACCTTTCTCGATGATGATCTTTGGCTGGTGGAGGTTGTAATAGAAGATGAAGATAGACAGCCGTGCAGTCAAAATATTGGTTTTTAAGAAAGATACCTGAATCAGAAAAACAATATTTCAATATAACCTTTTTTCATATTTGTAAGGAACAGCATAAGTAAAATAGCAAAAGATGTTGGAAAGAAAATAATAATCTTATGGCGCATTTCTTTCATTTGTGAGATTTTGATTTTCATTCAAACAGTGTGATACTAAATGAAAGTCACTCATGACTAACTTAAAACTACACCTTCAGTATTCTGTGCATTGCTCTTCTATACTTCTAGTGTACATTTATAATAGGAAATTTCCAAGGGTGTGGCATTTCTACCTTTGCCTGTGTGAGGCTACTGTTTAGATATTCTGAAACAATTTCAATTTCTTCTGATCTGACGTCATGAATCTGGTAGGGCCCATCAATGTGGATGGTCAAATCAAAATGTGCCATACCTAAAATTTTACAAAATAAACACAATATGGCTTTACATTTATCTCTCAAAATCCATGCATTGCTTAGAAACATTTGCTACATACTTTTTTCGTCATTGATTTACACAGACTTCTAGTATGAATCCATATTAAAATGTTAAAATATTGCTATACATTCAAATTGATGAAGATATGGTTGTTCTTTACTCAAGAAAAGCATTTTTCAAACAACAAAGAACCCCCCTTAAAAAAAAATTATGACTCCCTTTCTTGGCATAATATTCAACTGTTTGCATTAGCATTTTTAACATCTGCCATGACTAGGATGATGTTTCATGCTAGCTAACATTTATCAATACTACTTTTTAAACAAATTGGTCTTGGTAAAATGTCATGCCATTTATATAAACCTTTTATAAAATATTCCCATTCAAGTCACAGATTTTATCACTTCTTGCAAAATCAAAGAACAATATTTTTCATTTCATCTTTTTTTTTAAATTAAGTAAGGCCAACTTCTATTTATCATGCCTAGGAAGAAAAAAATAATTAGTGCCATCAAGGCAAAATCATACTGGCAGATAGAAAGATTTAGAAAACTTCAGTGAAATAGCAAATTAAAGTGGCCTGAGACTGCTTCTGCCATATTATTCTTGAAGTACGCTTTTTTTAAAATAAAATCAAAAGCTACAGCTGCAATAGTACAACACAAATTTGTTGAATACATGTGTATGCATGTGCCCTGTATATGTGCATACCAACTCACCCTGTTTAGACAAAGCAGTGTAGCTATTTGGGAGAAGGAAAGATGGTAGAAGAAACTCAACAGCACCACCATTGCCAGACACGGCCAGAGTCTGGACAGTGGACACTGAGATGACCACCTGCTGTCCACTGGTCACTGATCCAATATGACAAACAAAACTACCTTTGTACTTCTTCATCTCCAGGATCAGACAGTCCTGTCCAGACTTGGTCAGTCCCTCGCTGCACTGGCCAAGGGCCTGGAATATCAAATAATTTTACCTAAATCATATCCTTCTTCCCAATTGACAATAGAATAAATAGCTATTTACTTTAATAAACAAATGATATTTTTGTATTTTATTTATTTTATTTTATTTCTTTATTATTTTTTTTTTTTTGAGAGGGGTAGAATGGGCAAGGAAGGAACACTCAAAGAATGAGTCAGTTTTTCAAATCATCATATATAATTCAACCCAACTATGAGGCAGGTGACTTCTATTCTTCACTCCCTATGCACCCAATTGCTCCTTCTTAAGGTTTCAATCAACATCAGTTCTATAAACAACCACACATGGCATCACAGCAGAGAATCAGGCAGACAGCAGTATTGTTCTTACAAAAACCATAGAAAAATGTGCGCAGTGCAATTCAAGCCATGTTATCATTGTGGTAGACTTGGATTGCTCCCAGTGAACACATTTGTGAAGATCATGATTAGCGCAAATAAAAGCAGTTGCCATGATGCTGCTTTTTTTTTTAAGGGAGGCCACTGCACCAACCACATTTAGTAAAGAAACCCAACTTCTACAGGTCTCGCTAAGATATTTCATCTCTGCAGTCCCAGTAACTTAGTAAAAAAGAACATCACTAAATATTGTAGACTACTCCAATCTGTACATATATATCCAAACTTCTGAGATTTGAAATAATGGAAAAAGGGATAGCACTATTAAAATCTTCCAGTATTACACTTTTTTCCTTGTGAGTATCAACCAAATGCAATGTCCCAATTCTAAACTAAAGCAAAAATTGCAGAATATACCAAATTGAATCACATAATTGGTAAAAAGGTCATTCTTCATCTTAAACAACAAATTATTTAACACTAACATTTTTCCACGTATTCTTACATCAATTGCAATCAAACAAATTAAATTGCGCCATCTTTTTAACTGGACTAAAACAGTAATACTTCAATTAACCAGATAAATAAATTTTGAGCATCATGAAAGAAATTCAGCAGTATTGGTAGTTATTAGAAAATTATCAGCACTTTTCAACAGCCATTAATCTTATAAACACTAATAACAAAATGGGGCTAGACGGTAACCAATAGTTGGAATGATATACAGTATTGATTTTATTTTAAATGTCAACAATCTGCTTTCAAAGAGCATAATGTCATGTACTGTTAAGAGCAGAAAACATGTATACCTTAGAGCATCAGATATAAAATATGATGGATTCCTGATACATCTGTCTGTGAATAAATCTAAATAAATGTGCCTACGGTAATCATTTTGTTTCCCAGGTACCATGTCCTGTCAACTGAGATGTGCTTGCATGTCTCATATGATATATCTGATGACAAATTACACCACTCAGGTGCAAATTAGGTGACATGATATATAAGAGCTGTCATTCTGTGAAGATGACTTCCTCACAGCATGGGAGTTGAGGTATCATAAAGACGTCACTGTCTCTGCAGTATAGATATATGGTGCAACATATTTGCTAAGAATGCATCTGCTTAAATGAGGATGGAAAATTATTTTCACACTGGCTACGAAACTACTATTATACATGAAACCTGACTGTGAAATGTGAGAAATAATCCACATATCAGTACACAGATAAATATCACATTAAAGACTGACATGAATATATGTTGTCTTGGGGAAGATATCTGAATTATGAACATGATTTTACAAAGGCCACTCTCAATGAATTGTTCATTGGAAAATTTATGGTTAAACTACCCAGTCTGAAGGCTTTTTACAAGATATTTACATGACAACCTTCAGAGAGTATGTCTATAGTGTGACTTGCAGCAAATTTAGAGGGTATTCAAGAAAAGAAGCCCTTCCTGATAGTGTACACAATTTATACTGATTCTTTTTTTAATCTCTGTTTAGAGGAAGTGTCCATCCAAATATCTGCAAAGTCCTGGCAAATGTCCTTTTGCCTTTATATGTCCCTGCATACTGATAACCTTAGGAACAGCCATATAAAATGGGTGGCCAGTCACCAAGACCTCATGAATATATTACTGATCACAACAACGATAACATGGACCTTCTGAAAGTCAGGCAAATCTCAACCCACTGTTACTTTTCAAAGACACTGTGTATGGGAACTAGGATAAACAGCTTCTTTTTACCCTAATATAATATATTCCGAATTGTGATTAAACCCTCATTCTGTCACATACATAGAGGCACTAAATAAATATGACCGAACCTAATTACACATAGAAAATATACATATCACAATTAAAACATATCTGTGTAGTTCGCATCAATAAAATATTAATATTGAGGCGTGCCATGTGGACTATTAGGAATTAATTCTGTATCTGTTTCAATCAATATCAAGAAGATCAAACCTACACAACTGCTACACATTTATTAACGCTACATGTGGGCACACCCTGTTTTATTTTGCAGCAAAATATACATTTTATAAACAGATAGCCTGACAAGACTTATTAGGAGCAAGACAATTAGGGAGTGACCATTTCCTCTGTATACAGCTTGGGGGCAGCATATAGAGCTATGTGTTGTGTGGCTGAGTAAAAGATTACGGTCACCACTCATTGTTGTATATCCAACAATAATGAGGCACCTTTGGCTCCATCATCATTACCTTTCTATAGAGCATATTTGTAGTAGTCTAAATGATGTAAACAGTCTGTTATCAGGTTTTTTTCTTTTTTTATGCAGGAAAATGAAAAAAACATAAAAACAACCAACTTTAAAAAATTCTTCATTGAATGAGCATGTGCATGTATGACAAAAACCTACCAGTATTCTTTCCTCTACATGTCCCTGGAGGACTTTCCCGTCCCATATCGCCTTGAAGTCATACAGACTCCCCGCTGTGCTGTCATCTATGGGAAATGTCACCACTACATTGTCCAGGTTGTCATCTGATGTGTTGACGAAGGTGAGAGTGCTGTGGATGTCAGCAGCAAAACCCTGCACCTTGGCCTCAACGATGATACTTTCAAGAGTGACTGAAATTTCAAGAACATAAAATAAGTGCCTTGATCTTAATACCACTGTGACATGAAAATGAATAAATACTAAAAATTTTTATAAAACACACACACACACACAAAAACACCCTTCAAGACAAAATAGCATCTTCAATTTATTTTACAGAGGAAGCATACCTTAGTATGATAAACAAAAAAATGATATTTCTGCCATTTTTTAATGTCTAGCGTTTTCATCCAGAAACAATGTTATTGTATGGTCTGTATAGTGATGTGACATTTTTCTCCAGGCCTTCTTAATATAATGAAAGATATGATGGCCTTATGATCCTTTCAGAAGAGGTGGACATCTGGTTAACAAAATTATTTTTGTGCCAGTTTAAAGCAGTTTAATGCTCTTGATTTTAACAAAGTCTGTACATCAAAACATAGATATCTTTAAGAATACAATGCCTTCATCTAAAACCAAAATAGTTTTTTACATTCTTCATAAATGAAAAATTAGATAAAGAAAGGATACAAAATGAACTGATTTCATAAATTTCAGTTAACATGAAGGAGTCTTTGCTGTCACAAATTTTTTTCAATCATAGCTATTATGAAATGTATTTTGTACCACACTAAAAGAAATTTTATGTTAAATCATGAACGTCATTCCTTTTTTTAAAAGGACATGTAAATTTACCCAAGTGGACAAGATATGTTTTTCACAAAAACACAATATAATATAGCACTAAATCACTTCACAATAAATACAAATATATTAGCCTCTTACAAAAAGAACTCACTAAATGAAACAGTACAGGTACAACTAAGGTGGTTAGAATAGTAGCCTACCTTGGCCTCCTTTACCTGTGCTACTACCATTAACTTCAAAACAATCTTTTTGTACCATTATTACATCCTAACATGAACACACAATGTCTTTCACACTTTAACTACTCCAACAGCTCACACAAAATAGAAGCCAAGCAGTTCTAATCCACCGACAAATATTGTACAAACATTGTACAAAGCAAATGTTCCCCTTGACTGTGCACAGTTCCGTCAACAATCTCAAGATAACGTTGCACACCGTCCTCCCAACATTCTTTTATGCTGACTTATGTTCATAAAAATAGCCAATAAAGGATTGTTGTACGTAAACAGTCATCAGGGATGAGTTGTGAAATGAATGAATGAATGAAAGTGGCACGTGCCTGTCCTGGATCACCAAGTTGACAAAGGGCTCTGTTACATGACACCAGTGGCCTGTCACACGTGGTTAAGTATTTAACAAGTTTGGTGTTGTCACATTAACTTCAAAGTGTGCATTTATTTAGAGTCTGTCAGGGTACTGCAGTATTATGGTGCTACCTGGTTTATTGTTACTCATCCGTGTCACTGCTGAAATACATCTCTGTCACTTGATCTCACATTAGAACCAAGAAACTTGCTGTTCAAATGCCTACGGATAAAATCAATTATGAATCCTGCCTATTTCTGGAGTGTCTCATATTTTGCTGATATATAATATGATAAATTTAAAGTGATTACACACAGAAGTTCTTCTTTCAAACATTAGTCTGGGGGGGGGGGGACCAACCCGAAGAAACCATCACAGCCCTGACAGTCTAAATATCTCTGCTTTAAAACTATCCAATATATGTTACATACAAAAAATGCAATTTACACTAAAATTACACCTTAAAACATAAAGAAATTAATTCAAAAAGGTAAAATGCAATATCATAATACACCATACTGTGTCTCCCTTGTTATGATCTCCCACAGATATATTTCAAAGCTCTGTTTCAATCAATAAAGTTCTGGGGATCAAGGCTGTCACATGTGTTTTCAGCTTCTTTGGTTATACACAGAGCACTTTCATAAACCACACAGCTACAACCCACATAAATCATGTATAAGCACCAGAATGCTTCTAATTATGTCTGTTGATATCAATGCAAAATGAATCTCATAAGCTTAATTTGCAGTAAATGGCTTTGGTCACTTTGGTTTATTATATACTTCAGACATAGCATATTTCTTGCAAAATCTATAAAAGATTGTCCAAAACTGTTATTATACATTTTTCACCTGTATAAATAGATTAGCTTTCACATTGGGTGAAAATGTACGTTCACCTTTACAACTGAGCCCAAAATGTGTTTTCCTTCAAATAACCTGTTGCAATTTTTTTCCCTTAAAAAATAGTGATTAAAAATAATTAAAAGAATCACTGTTTATACACAAAAGTATGTTCTAATCTCTTTATTGAACAGGGTGGCTTTTTATTTTCCCACTGGCTGTACTTCTCTGTGAAATAAATATATATGTTTCAAAATGAAAATAGTAAATAGATTAATATATGTGGGGTGGCATGGGGGAAACAGAAATGTGGGTATCATAATGTATACCTTGTTTTAAAATGTCAAATTTCCTTTAATCACAATTCATTTAGCCTAGTGAAAAAACATAATTGGAGGTTAAATGTGCCACACCAGGCATGCAACAGCTAACTGTATTTCACTTCAGACGCTCACTCCAGTGAAAAACTAAGTAGCCAATACCTGGTCGACAGGGATTAAGTTACAATGGACAAGTGAATCACACAATTATTATGTACCACTTAAGACTCGCTCGAGCATTGTTATCAGATTAAGCCACGCACATGCATACTCGCTGTTTAGAGGCGGCCAATTAATTACAGAAGTTGGGAGACAATTCCGTAATATTTGCAGTAGAATATATCCAGGTGCACAACCATATGACCTCTATTTACACATTCGAAACACAACAGCATATCTAAAAAACGAGGGTGTGCCATATTTATTTTCAAGTGGTCCACTTACGCTGAGAACTTTACTTACCGATAACATTTTTGTCCGTGTCTTGACACGAGATGCGGCTACCACTGCCACCTTGTTGCATCCGTAACATTGAGAATTTTTTGTCTTCTTCTGTGATATTGCACAAAAAATCAAAATATTGAGCTCGTACTCAAGGGAAACTCTTCGTCTGCACTTTCCATGTTCTACAAATCAGCTTTTGTTCATCTGTTTTCTGTTTACTTTGGCTTTTATAACTCACTCTAAAGTGCTTCCATACACTCCGTGTGTTTACATAGGAAATGTCTCCGTGTACGCAAACCTGTGTAGCGAACATCCAGCGCGTTGGATAGACACTAACGCGTGGAATACCTGTTCTACTTCCGGTGAGAGATATGAAGGCATTACCATTATGGCTACCACGAGGGTTGCTTTAACTAGAACATTCTTGAACAAAAACGTGTGTAAAGTATGTCCGACTGAATCAAAAGAGAATGCCATAAGATTTGCCTCATCACACAGGAACTTTTCGTCTGTACTGTCAGGCTCTCCAGTTTGTCGATCTTTTGGTAAGCGAGACTTCACTGGAGTGATGCAAAACCTCGTTATTCAACAGTGCCATGGCCAAGGTCATTTCATCATTAAAGTCAAGTTTACTGTGTGTAGTTTGTCGTTCGAAATGTGCAAAGATGATTCACTATGATATATTGTATTTTTTTCAATCTGATCATGGCGTATTGCATAAGACTTAAAGAAAATGCAAACTGATTTTAGTATCGTTGCAAACTTTGTGCTTTCTGTCTTGGCGTCCTTGTCTCGCCGGTAAACTTGTATGCTACTTGCTACGCACTGATGAAGCTACCACTATAATGTATGTGCCAACACTCCTATCAGTGGTCTTTTATATATAGTATACATGCTAAACCAAAAAGATAAGGTGCACATAGCTGTATAAGGTAACATAACTGTTGGGTACTAGTAGCAGGTCTTCACAATGTAGATGCTCTCACGTCTTTATCCTATCTCTAGCCTCTTCAAGTCTTACACTGCTGAAAAGCCAACCAATCTCAAGGAATTTTAATTCCCAAGCCAAATGTGCAGATGTAATTATATCACAGGTGCTAAGCTCACAAAGGACCTGATGTCTTGGTGCATTTTATGGCTTGTTTGAAAGTTTGCTTTTTGGTGTGAAATCTGTGACATACTTCACAGATTCAGAAGTTTTGTCTAATCCTCTTTTCAGTTTTCTGTGAAACAAAATCCCGACATACACAATGTCGAAATTTCCATAGCACAGGACCCACACATAAGCAAGATTACTACGAGGTCTTAGGGGTATCAAAGGGGGCTTCCCAGAAGGAAATCAAGAAAGCATACTACCAGGTGAGATATAGAACTATTGATATTATTAGATATCTGTGGTTCAACTCTCAAAACCACCCTGAATCTGTAGTACAGAGAAAATGAAAAATTTACTGAGTATGTGGAAGCTCTGGATGTGCTAAGATTGTATTCTCTCACTAGTAAAAGTTTTGCAAAGCAGATTTACATGTAAAATGAACAACTTATAATAGACATATTGATGCTATGGTGTGGACTTAAGTTAATAAGTTGCCTAAGTGGTAAAGGTACATAGAACACTGTGATTGTTTAAAGAAGCTATTTAAAACTTGCTTTTCAATGCAGGTTTATAATTTCTGTTTTTATAAAATTACTCCATTGTTTTAGCTTGCCAAGAAGTACCACCCTGACACTAACAAAGGGGACAAGAGTTCTGCCAAGAAGTTCCAAGAGGTCGCTGAGGCATATGAGGTAAGATTCAATTGATAGTATGTGAAGTAGTTAAATACAGGTGTGCCCGTACTCAAACACCCACATACAAGTGTGTGGTATAACGAGGGCTCTGAATGAGATTTAAAACTGCTTTTGCAAATAATCAATGCAGTGTAATAGTGCATTATTCACAGATGTTCTTAAAAGCTAATAGCTCTCTCCTTCTCTCTCTCTTACCCCATGTCTCTCTCCCTTTCCCTCTCTTCCTCCCCCCCCCACCCATGCACCTGTACGTGCATGCACACATTTAGATATTTTGCCTCTGTTAACAAATCTATCTTCATGTATTTTTATATTCTCCAAATTTTTGTAAAGCTTCAGTCTCTATTCCTTTTAAGATCTTATTATGCAGAATACATAGAATTACATGTAATTTGGACAACCAGTTATTTGAGGTTTTATTTTGATATTCTAGGTGTTAGGAGATGAAAGCAAAAGAAAACAGTATGACACGTATGGCATGTCCGGAGGGCCTGGAGGAGGGAGGGGGCCAGGACAAGGTTTCCAAGGTGAGTGATAACATAGTGATTCACGTTGTCTGTGAGGTAGGAATTTCAACCCAGGAAGGGTTGAGATCTTAGGAAGTCTTGTAACACAATTGATGCATTAGTGCTTTGAGAGGTTGAGGAGAGGAATGAACAGTACTTGGACTAGGTAAGTGATAAGTTACGGACTTACTACATCTGGGAAGGATGGAGGGGTTTTGCCAGAGCAGTGACATGGTTTCCAAGGTAACTGGGGACCCAGCTAAAACATGGGGCAACCATTTTGAGATTGGCTGAAATTATAGACCATGATGCTCTGTTGCTAAAATCAATCTTGAAAATTTTCAAAAATTAGACTAAGATGAATAATTTGAAAGTTTTAATTTCAAATAACAAAATGGCAGTTTGACTACCTTTGTGAAATACTCATTGTTTTAGTTATCCTTAAAGACTACATACATACCTCCTTGTAACACATTACACTCTGCACAGATTTCTGAAGACATTATTCTTTATATGTTTTCATCATGCACCCTCAAGTCCAAATATATCTTTTTCTCTAGGATTTGAGGGTTACCACTCCAATGTTGACCCTGAAGACCTTTTCAGAAAGATATTTGAAGATATGGGCTATAAGATGGGAGGCTTTGATGACTATCAGGATTTCACGTCGTCCCCATTTGGCTTTAGGCCAGCCCAAGAGGTAAGCACATTTTAGTTCAGTTGCATCTAGGAGTGTCTTCCATCCCATTAAATGTGCCATGTTTGTCAACTCGACATCTAACATCCAGTTGCCACTCGAACATTTCTATTGCTATTGTAAACCTTTTTTTTTTCCTTTCTAGTACACTATGAACCTAACATTTGAAGAAGCGGCCCGTGGGGTAAACAAGGATATCAACGTGAACACAGTGGAGGTGTGCTCCACATGTAATGGTTCCAAGGCAGAACCTGGGTCAAGTCCGCGTCGCTGCCATGTCTGCAACGGCACAGGAATGGTGGGTTTGAAAGAGCAACTTTTCTATTGCTTCTTGATGTTTTTAAGATGATTTGAAGAAAATACATTGATATTAAAGTTAAGATATGATTAGTGCCACAAAAGTAAAGTTCAGTTCAGTTCTTGTATATTGCACTCGGCATGTGTCTCAGTGTGGTTTACATTTTATGCCCGTTCATTTTTGACCCTGATACACACTGGATGTTGATATTTTCACCTCCCAGGGGGGATACTTATTTCTAATTTATTTATGTTTACTCATTTTAAATTTATGAGTGGTTGTCAAGGACTCCATCTGATTCAGTTTTTGAGTAGTAATAGTGCTGATGTTGTTTTACATTTCAGGAAACCGTCACGACCGGTCCTTTTATGATGCGCTCAACATGCAGGACGTGTCGTGGGACGCGCATGGTCATAGATAAGCCATGTTCTGCATGCAACGGCAAAGGTTCTGTGAACATGAGGAAGCAGGTAACAGTACCTGTTCCTGCAGGTAAGGTGTTCGCTAACATCTAGGTTATACTAAATGGCGATTGTATTTATTATGGTTTTAACTGGAATGGTTGCTAAGTAGATGCATGCTTCCCAATAAATGTAATGCGTGTTAGATCTTATATTGTTTTTGACTGTCATGTATATATTTAAACACTGATTACATTCAAAGAAGAACAATTAAACATTTTTTTAATTTAGCAGTTTTAATTAAATTTTTTATTATCTTAAGTGTTTTTAATGGATATGCTTAGATGTATGATGTATCTTGATATACTGTATATTGCTGGTGTTGATTTAATTTTACTTCATTATGATTTTAATTATTTATCTTTTATTCATTAACACAATATTTTATTCTAACCCCTGAGAGGGCCATGTATAAGATATGTGCAATCACCTAACATGTCTTATCCTCTTTAAATAAAGTATGTTATTATTATTATTATTATTATAAGTGATACTTAAAAAACTTTCTACCCTTTTATCACAGGCGTAGAAGATGGACAAACAGTACGAATGCCAGTTGGCCAAAAAGAAATATTTATCTCATTTAGGGTAAAAATTTTTTTATTTTTACATAGAATAAGTCAATATCACAAAGTAACTATAAAAATATGATAAACAGTAGTTATGCTTTAATGTAGAGTATGCATGCTTTTCTTTCCCCCTGAAAATGAAAGATGCATTGTAGGCAAAGTTTGTCAAAGTATTTTTGATTTCTTCATTTTTTCTGAAAAGTAATTATGTTTACATCAATTTTCCACAGGTCTCCAAGAGTCAAACATTTCGCCGTGATGGTGCTGATGTCCACTCAGACACATGGATAAGTTTATCACAAGCTGTCCTGGGGGGTACCGTGAGGATCAGAGGGATTTACGACAGCATTTTGCTCTCTGTAAGTTTCAGGGGCATATATTTACAGCATTCCACATACTGCCAAAATATGTAATTTTATTATCTGTGTTATATTCTGGGAGCAATGCAGTGGCTTATTCTTAAACAGGGGAAGAGGTAAAAGTTTCTTAATACCAATCCACCACCTCCCTTAAACAGCTTGGCAAAAATGTGCACTTGGAAGGGTTATCTTTACCTGTGTTTATTAACAACTGTTGAATTTTTCTTGATGAGATTAATCAAGGATATTTTCTTCTTCCAATCTTGAAAAGTGCACTTTTGTGTGCTCATGGAATTGTTTTGTTTTTCAGATCCCTGAAAAAACATCCTCCCACACCAAGATCCGTTTGGCTGGCAAAGGAATTAGTCGGCTAAATTCCTATGGCTATGGAGATCATTATGTTCATATTAAGATTAAAGTTCCTACGTAAGTTTACCAAATGTTTCAAATTAAATAGAAATATTCAGTGGTGATAATGACCAAAAGAACAGAAAGATTATTTGCATTGTAACTTTTGTATCAGCAAAGTGAGATTATACAGAACACACATATACTTTGTGAATTGTAATTTTAAAAAATGTTGAAAGGTGTTGACGGATACTAATTTAAATGATGACAAACTGTTAGTGATAATAGAGAATTATAGAAGTGTAGTTGTTGGTTTATATTCTGAATGTAGTATTTAAGTATTCAGCACTATTTGGTACATTTGAAAACATTTGAAAAGTTGATACAAACACCATCATGATTTTGACTTAAAGTTACTTTTCCCTCTTTATAGAAAGCTGACAGAAGAACAGAAATCACTAATGTTAGCCTTTGCTGAAACTGAGGATGTTGGTGATGGCACAATTAACGGAGTAATACATGCGAAAAAAGGTCAGTAAACAGAAAGATAATGGGACATCCTATTAATTGATTCTACTTTTCTTTTAGTGATCATTCTACTTGACCTTGATTAGGACACTTATGCACAGAAGTATACTGAAAATTTAATATGGCACTTAACTGTTTTTTTTTTCACTTTCTATGAGTTCTCTGCTTTCTTTTTTCTCCCATCCCCTGTGTTGCTCTCTTTCCCTCTCTTTTTTTCTCTTTGTGACCCTTAATTATCTATTGATTATACAGTTACAATATGTATAATTTCAAGGAAAACCAATATAAGCAGTATGTTATAAGCAAGAAAAGACAGCATTGAATAACATGTGGCATTGTTCTACCAGACAATTACATGGCAGATTCTTCATATTTGTTGATCATTAAAATCCATTGAAATAAACATTCAGCACATTCAGAACAGATGATCCGCAGACTTCCTGATCCACAGACTAAATATGGCCTACCCCACTAAATAGCAAGAAGGCCTCCCTGCCCCCACATGGGCCATTAAACAGATTCAATCCTGGCTTCAAGGTTTAATTGCTAGGCCCTTGCAAGGACAGCTCGAGTGGAGACGGGGAGGCCATCAGAGGATTTAGTCAGCATTGCTTTTAAGTGGGTTGGCCATATTAGATCTGAGGATCTGTTAGTCCCTGGATCAACTTGTTCTGAATGTGCTCATTGTCAGTCTGTGACATTAGACACTGGTCTGTTGCAACTGGTAAAAGACCAATAAAGACTTTAAAGTTTTAAAGAATTTAGTCCAATCTGATGAGTGCGAACTTATGGGGTTGTTTAAGGTTCATGTTTTCTGGGGTCTGCTTGTGTGAGTGACCTTTTGGCTAAAAGGAATTTGCAGACTGTAATGGAATTATGCCTCTATATACACTCACCCCAAAAAGTTTGAAACTTTGTTTTTAGCATAATGATAATAATAATAATTATGATAATAATAAAATATTAACCATATGATCTAAGTTAAATATTTCAACCAAATATTGATATATAATGCACCCACCATTCGTTACTTTTTTATATACACTGAAGATTTTCCCACTACATTACATAGTCTTTTAATTATTGAAAAACAATTTCATGTTACTGAACTGGTTTGGTCGAGTATATGACTCTCCACACTGACCACGCCCCGGTTATCTTTACAGGTCCGGGTGGTGAAGACAGTGTGAAGGGGGACGTGCACCCTGACAGTGATATTGATGACTCATTTCTAGGGAAAATTAAGAAAAAGATATTTGGATGACCACAGTTCAGTTTTAGGTATGACTGTTCAATACTGCAACTAAAATTTTTATAGTAATTTGTTTTTGTCTTGACTAAGATCCTTAAGTGATCCAAGGCCATGTTCTTGTCTGACACAATGCTGCATGTTGCATGTAAGAAGACTGGGAAAATATGTTTTGTTTGTTAGTTCTTTTCCTTTTCCTTCAAGTCTGAAATGTAGTTGTATCAGTTTATTTTTTTAACTTGCAAATCTGAAATTCTTACACCCTTTACATCTTAAAAAATTGTCTAATTGCTAGAAAAAGGTTGCCTCTGTCTAAGATAATAACTAAAGACATAAACGATTTTTTAAATATCCATTTAGTTTTTTATTGATATAATAATAAATCAGCACAAAATCAAAGATATGATGTTTAATAATTATGTTTTATGAACATACATGCAATAAGCTAATTGTACAGATTAAAAGAAAGCAGTCAGAAAAGTATCAGTGGATATTTTCTGTCAGCTTTTATCCTTGCTACCCTCGCCTGCCATTATTACTGACATCATAGTCTTTTAAGTTCTATGAAAGCTTGAAACACTTTGAGCTGTCTGTCTTAGGATTACCATTCAGGAAGTTCCAACTTATAAAATAGAATATATGTAGGAATTACCATAAGTATCAATAGTATGTTATAGAGCATGCTAAGAATTCAACTTTGCATTGATTTAGTTATCAGTTTATTTTTGTAATACAGAATGAAATTATTTTGTAAAGAATTTTTTGAAACTCATGGCAGCCCTGTCGCAATTAATGATTCACAAAAGTATTGAATTTCACTCTTTATCTTTCCAGGAAATAAAGCAGTTAATGACACAGAATATTCACACACGAGAAAAAAGACAGAAGACTTTGAGCCTGAAAATGAAGAGATCAAAAATAAATTATGAAAATGAGATATCTGATACGGGTTTTATAGAAACGTGTTCCAGGATAGGAACTGCATCTGTGAAGGATATTTTGGCGACAAAAATTGAACCACAGATGTTGAAGAATTAGACTGGCACATCATTCACAAACTCCATGGAACTGTTTGTTAAGTTAATGGAAGGAACTTACTTAGTTATTGTGAAGCAGCAAAAAAATATGGAGCACTTGCTGTCTAATATATCGAAAATTTGAAATCAATTAACTCTATGTGATGTCCATAAAATGTCATATTTAGATATGTCATGATATCTCATTTAAAGAAGCAAGTCGTTGTATAGAGTATAGAGACAAACAATATTCCACAATTGAGTTACAATGTCTGTATTCTCCATATATTGCTTAAAGGCATTTTTGATCATTCTGAATCTGTTAACCCAGTGCAGTACAACACTTACATCAGTCTCATTTATTGCATTGTTAAGATTATTTGTTGGCTTTACATGTGTCTGTATCTTTAAAACTGACATGATATGACAAGTCACTGGTGTAGATATGACTTGTCATTTTTAAAACAATATACATTTGCCAAAGTAGAGTGCTCTCACCAAAAGTTACTTATAATGGCTAATATTAAGACAATGGTGCATGTTGGCTTTTTGATACCGGGACATAGTGGTAAAGTACTGTAAGATGTTTTTATAGGGCTTTCTTGATGCATAACATTGTACGCATTTAATACCTGTACTGAACTTTTCTTTAGTTCTTTATTATGGGTTTGTGTCACTGTTGGAGAGAATCGCTGATTAGAATATTTGAAATAGCTTGCTGGTACGCCTGAAACATTTCATTACGGACGCATTGTTATGTACATTTAAATCTATGCTACATTATCCAGTTCTAGGTATTTTATTATCACCTTGCCCAGTTGGGCAGCTCGTGATTGCTGGCATTGTAATTGAAATAATACTGTTAATGCATTAAAAAGATACGCCATAGTGAACATCGACAACCTGGCATATATTCCACAACGTCTAAATCGACGATATTATGACCCCCTTTCCAGAGATTAGATTGATCTACTTTAGATCGACCCAACTCCCTGGGGGTTCACGCTAAATAGCTGTCAGTCGAGCGGACAAGAAAGTTAATTACCCCTTTACAGCTTGTAGTAGGCGGGACGGACATTTAAGCCGGATTATCTGACAGTAATCTAGTGAGACTCCCCGCGGGGATAGATCGATATAAAAGCTCTGGGAATACAGCCTTAGATTGGAGTGTCAAAAGTGAACCACAAGGCCTTAATTTATCATTCAAAACTGCAAATTCAAATACTCCATTACTGTAGATCCACCATACGCTCAGCCTCCAGCGAAGTCTGCATCACTATTTAGTTTGCGTCCGATTCTGTGCATGCTGATTTGGGGTTTGACCTTTTTTTTGAGGGGGGGGGGGGGAGTTCTCAGCTGCCACGACGTGGTCATGATATGTGGTCAGGTGCAACAATTGGTGTGTTCGGTAATTATTCCGTCAGTTTCACCCGAGGCTCAGTTGTGATCAAGAGATCGGTGAAGATGCACCTGGATGCACGAAACGGTTCTCGAGCAAGAAAGGTAAATTGCTATGGGTCTACGCAAAATTTACTTTCTAATTAGTGGCAGAAACGGTATTCTCAGTCTGTCTTGTAAGTCGGGTACGTGAAAAGTCTTGGACATACCTAAAGTTGTATACGGTGGACTGTCCAGGGGAGACGAGCAAGTTGCTCGTTGAACACCTAGTTTAGTTCTACTGCAAAAGTCCGGCTTTGGTAGTTAAAGGAGGCAATAGGATCGCTGGGCATTTGGCTATATTTCGATGGCTCAAGAGAGGCACGCAAGTCGCGGCTCGGTGAAAATGGGGCCTAAGATGATTGGGCAGTTGTAATCTGTATAGCTCTATAAACGTGGGATACATTTTGCTTATTGTTCTTCGGCGCCACTTTCAAAGTGGGGAGATTGCACGCTACCACGCACCAACCAGAGTATTCCATCTTTGCATGGTACATGCAAATCGTGTGTGTGGTAGGTTGCAGGGGAATTTTCATACACGACAATGAAAGTGATTGCACGTTTTGGTTCACGTCCTTGAGGCTAACAAATGTTTTTTTGCTGTCCCAACCGGGTCTCGCAGACGAACGCCTGCCACCTCGACTCTCTCTACCTGTTCTGGTTCTGTAAGCCGTGCGTCCTTTGGCAATTAAAAGAAATATATGTTCGTAGTTTTTCTCTATTTAATGAGTAGTTCCATGACCTCGAAAAATTAACGGTTTTATGTGTAAACGCCGTCATATGTAAAGACGGTTATTCATGCCCGTCGAAACCAAGAGAAAAGAGTCGGTCATCATTCATCATTTATTGCTTTTCGAATCCTCGTGAACTACGGTAGCACGCGGGGTTCATTTGATCACATTGCCATACATATACAGCTATTTTAACTCCTAATACGGCGTAAGTCTATCCACTCCACTGTACGCCAGTGCACTGGACCACAGTTTGGCTTGAGGTGAGGTCGGTATGTACTGGAAAGTCCGGTAAGGTATATCAAATAGATAGGTAACACTCAACGTTTTCCAATTCGAAAATTTACCGCAAAATCAAATTTTTCGAGAAAGGCATTTTTCTTCTACCCACTGCTCGACTCATCCCTGCACTGGATTAAAATCTCTGCTAATAATATGTTGTAAATGACTGAGCTAGTCAATAAGACTGCCGTGTCTTCTTGTACTTCTTAGAAGGAAGCATCCACATCAGGTTTAATTTGAGGGGTTTTATCACTTTTTAGGTCTGAATTGACATGGTAAATACCTTTGCAGGGGACATCGAAATTTTTTTGGGGGCATACATTAAAATAATTCTCACAAGATTTATCCGCAAAAAAATCTGAAACATAAGCGTGCGTGATATAATTTTTCTCGAAAAGGATTTTTTCTCCCACTTGACACTCATTTCTCCACCCGCCTTGTGCTTGGATACGATATTTTATTTCACTTTGATTTGATGGTTTAGTTCTAAATTATAGGCCGGTCATGTAATTGATGTGGCCTCGTTTTCACTGCATGACAAATATGTAAAATAAATAAAAATATTTTTTAAAGGAAAGAAGGACAGAAATGAGGCGGCGTTTTGTATTGTAGCATTTGATCGTACATAATATTAGTACACACGCTTTTATTTTTCGCAAAAAATGTTTCGGGATGTCGGATGAGAAGATAATGATGTCAACACTGAGCACGCCTCAGATAAACTTACTTTTGGTCTGAATTGAGAAATATAGGAAGCTTTGCAGGATAAAAATTACCTTTAGACATACACTTGTGAAGCATATTAAATGTTGACAGCGATTGAATTAATGAAACGGATTTCGATCGGTCTTTTTACTATTAATTATCGAAAAATGTTTGTAGAAATTTAAAAAGCAATGACGAATCCAGGGGTGTTCTCCCTCCCAAAATAACAGCTTGTATAACAATTAAAACCGCCAAAACCTAGTTATTTTTCCAGCTCCGTATCCTATATTCTGTACTGTAGTGAAATTGCCCTCGTCTACTGTTTTATATTTGTCTCGCTTCTCTGTAAAGAATATTGTGAACCTTAACCCCACCCACCCCTTTCCTCGCCAAAATTCTGGATCCACCAATTAGCACGCTTTATGTTGCACTATGATACGTATATAATTTCGCATTAGACTTTCATTTGTGAATTTTTAAAAACAAAAAGTAAATAAATGAAAAAGGAAGGAAGGAAGAAAGAAAGAAAAAAATCTAAGGACTGAGATCATCGTGAGATCACCTAGAATTGAGCTGTTCTAAACCGGACTGTTACTACTAGAATATTTAGTACACGCAGGCCTAACCAACTACCAGACTCGGCACCTAAGGATCCTGAATTAACCGGTATATCGGACCACACTACCCGTTTTCAAGGTGTGCGTCAGATCGCATTTCGGAGTATCAGTCAGAACACCGACAGGATGAGCCCATGCTCGGCTGTCACCTTGATTGGATAGTAAACGATTGTCGTATTTAATCGCTATATGATTTTAAAACCGGGTGCATAAATTTGAAAGCCACCTAGATGATCCTTAGACTGCCACATTAATCTAATACAATGCAAAAAAGCCCTATCAAAAGTGGTTAAAACATTCAAACCGAATGTCGTAAAGTCCCCATATACTCCGAAATGCGATCTGACACACACCTTGAAAACAGGTAGAGTGGTCCGATATACCGGTTATTTCAGGATCCTTAGGTGCCGAGTCTGGTAGTTGGTTAGGCCTGACACGGGAACGTTCACGTTTGCCACTGGTGCCCTAGAAATGGGGTTAACTGTCCTCGCTAAATGATACATGTTCCCCGCTAGCAGGAGATATACTGTGGCACCTCCAAGACACCGTATCAGGTAAAACATTGGCTGCCATACATGTAGTTTAGTTTACATTTAAGTTCCAATAACTCAGTTGCTCTCTTTGTTGTACTTGTTAGGTTAACAACTGATTTATAATTTGAAAGATCTTATAACCATGTTGTCCTTAAATCGCCATATAAAAGATACTCAAGCAAAACGTGGACTTCTGTTTCAATCACACCCCAGTTGCTTCATGGGCATAAACTTGATGCTTTAACTTGACCACTTTAACGCCACCTTTCACTATATGTTTGGAGCATCGAAAACGAGCAAGTGTCGGCTACTAACAGAGGACTAAAATACTACTAGTATATTGTTTTTTGTACAACTTGTACATCAGGTGGGTCATAAAAAATGTTACTTATTTCAAAGTTAAATAAGTACTGTAGTTTTGTAGATATTGCAATGAAATTAGAGATATTTGGCATTTTTACTTAAGATTTTAATTTTTCAGTGTGTCACAAAATAATCCCAAATTCCACTGCAATATCTTCAAAACTGTTGAAGTTAGTAAGCTTTGAAATTGGTAGCGGTTTAATGAGCCTCCCGATTCATGAAGATAAAATTTATTACAACCGGGCAGTTTGTCGCATTATGTTTGAAAATCATAAACTAAACATTCTTTTCATAAATATGGTGCACATTAACTGAAATTGTATTGTTTGGCTTCTTTTAATTTACCCCTCATTTTTAGTCTATCCCCTCAAACTAACTAAAACGTGCCTGATGCTGTTGCTTATCGCATACGCAAACATTTTCCCTGTGCTCGTTTACCCGATGTACCCGGCCATGACGTAAGCCTACTGCTACCTGGTGTACTGACGGTAACATGGTAGCCTATGTACCTGTATTTAATATCTCTCTGTCACACAAACCCTGCATTAATATTTGGGGGCCCATATTAAAATGCCAGGGATACCCGAAAGTATTCGAGGCACGGAAGTGATCTACAGGTACCTAATTGAGGCATTTTGACTGTCATTATAGTGAGGCAGAATATTCCCCCAGCTGTGGATACAAGGGTCAGTAGTGATAGCCAGCTTGGATGATCAGTATGGAACCTGTATCCAGTAAGTCTCGAGAGGCACTTGTCGTATACGTCAATGGGAAAAAGGTAAGAAAGTGTGGGCAACCTTCCACTGGATTTTATTATTGAGATATGTTATCATTTGACCCAGGGAGATCTTTCAAATTCATAAGAAGTTAGTAAATCGAAACAGGTTTACCCTTGCATACATTGTACTGGTACATCTACTTTCCCGGGGTCGATTTGACAAAAGAACCTCAGAACAAATGCTAATCTTAATTAACTTTAAACAGAGCATTCTCCTCTTCTTCAAATCGAGATAAATCCGTAGTAGTTCGATAAATTGAAAATAACTACTGGCCAGAATAAACGTACAACAATTTTTAAAAATATTTTTGGCGCACTTTATGACTTTAATTTACAGGAACTACTACGGATGTATCTTTGGTCAAAATAGGCTAAAATATTCGTTTTGAGAGTTACCACCAAGGCTTCATTCACATGCAATGTCTATTTTCTAAATTCTATTTTCTATTTGCGGTATGTCTTATGATCACTATCTGTGCCCTGAATATCCCGCAGCGTAATTACTGGCAGCGCGAGCCAGTTACTATAAGTTACTTTGGGTCTTATGTTTTAGTAAAACCGGTGGAACGAAACTGAGGGTCCATGTAACAGAAAGTCCGCCCTCCATATAGTTATAATGGTTAGGGTTAGTCCGACCTAAGTGGGTCAAATATAGGGCGAGACTCACCTGTACAAATGAATGGAAGGCGGACTTTCTGTCATGGGGGACTCTGTGTGACACCGGTCCATACCGTGCTAGGATGAATGCATATGAGTATGGGTCAAGAGGTCACACTGGCTGGATAATTAACGTAGTTCACCTGATAGCAATCTTATTATTTTAAAGATGCATTTGAAGTCAATTTTTTTGTCACAAAAGCTGACCGAATGCCACCATACAGTTTCAAATAGTGTAACTTAGATACAAAACGATATCAGGTCATATAACTTGAAAAATGATATTTGAACGGATTTTCTGCTTGCTTTCCATGCTGTATATAAACAGGGCAGATACATGTAAGTAGGTCAAATTTACGACCGAAATTTGAAGAAGGTGCAGTCTATGGCTATGCGAGAGATTAATTCGGTTTATCTCTTGGCAAGCTTGAAAATGATATGAAGACGTAAGTCTCAAATGACGCCAGCTTAAAACAGTTAAAAAAACAGACTCGAATGTCAATGGAAGTAAAAAGTTCTGAATGGCAATATACAAGGTGCGGGATATACAATGCAGCTGTTTAATATTTAATGAACAACCCAGTAGACAAGCGGGTATTGCTACATGTAGGTGGCAATGAACAGCCAAGTGTATGAGTAAAATAACGGGGCTAAGCGTAAAAATAAATACAACATTTTACAATGCAACCTACAACTGAATTATTCAGAGTGACTTAAAATGCTGTATCTCGTGTGAAAGGCTTCAGATGAGCACATGTGCTTTCTTTCCCAATCATGTTTATATGGCCATGATGCAATTATCAAGATTTGGTCGTTGAGGTAGAAGGAAAAAAATAGTATAAGCAAGCATAACCTATCAAATCAGCTGAAGATAGCAATATGAAATAAACTATCAAACCAAATATTGGACCAGCGATATGAAAAAAAAACCTTCCTAGCGGGTTGCTGCCGAATAAGATATATGAATTATGGCCTTACCAAGGTTAGAAAGTTCTCGTTTTATGATGGAATTAGTCAAGACAAGTTTTCCCTTTCTTTACAGCGTAACTGACATAATGTTCTGATGAGTCTGCCTTTCTACAATTTGCAAAATAACTAGCTTTGTTTTATAATGTTTTTTTTTTAATTTCAGATTATTGAAAATAATCCTGATCCTGAAACAACCCTGATTCAGTTTCTCCGTCTAAAACGTATCCTTATATCTCTCTATCTCTTTCTGTGTGGGCGTGTGTGTGCGCGCGCGCGTGCATGGGTGCATGTGTGTGTATGTGTATGTATGTGTGTCCGCACATGCACATGTGTTTCCATGAACTGTGTTATGTTTTTAAACCTTAACTCGAAGTCAGTGCGACTACCTGGCACCAAGCTGGGATGTGCTGAGGGAGGCTGTGGCGCGTGTACAGTGATGGTTTCAAGATATGACAACATCAATAGTGAAGTAACGTATCCTTTTAATACATATATCCCTAGCGACATATAAAATAGGAATTATTTGAATCAATTTAATTCGTTGTACGTTAATGTTTTTCATATGCAAAATTGTTGGATGGATTGGAAGCCACCCTCGTAGTTGGAAGCTAAATAGTGGCAAGGTAATATACCCCTACTTCGGGGAGGAAGTTTAGTGCAATCTTCTTGAGCCTGGCATATCATGAAACAAAGACACATTATGAAATAAACTAATGTGTTTTACGTCATTATCTATTTGCAGATATCAGAGACGGGTCAATGAACCGTATGCCTTATGTTTACGGAGGTCCATCTGGCTATGAAGATGGACGGCCGCTTGGTCCCTTTTTATGCTTGTTTAGTACATTCCCGCAACTCGAAATCTCGGCTATTTTTCAAGATGCACGCAAAGTCTCCTATGAAATTGTAACCCATGATTGTTGTTAGTAAGCATACTTTGTGGAAAATATGTACTTGTGCACCAGCCAGGACCAGTTGAAATAATCAGTTCCAATATGCTGGTATGGGAGCAGTCTAAGGAAGGGTCGTTCGAACAGTAATAATTGGGAAATAAATGCAACATGGCTGGCTTGGGGTTTATAATTGTATAAAATCATGCACTTCACACTAAGCCTACATAATTCTTGATACTTAGGTAGAAAAGAAAATTTATGACCCGAATTAAAAACCTGGACCACATGCACCCTTCACACACTTTCATCAAAATTACATTATGCGCGTGACTGATATGACAGAGTTAGCACAATTGACCCACTTTTTGTCTTTTTGATAAGAAAATAACCCATATGGTTATCGCTGCGTATTTCTATTTACTGAATCCCTAAGCAATGCTTGTCTTAGTGGGAGGAAAAGAAGTACAAGTATAAACAGACTTTAAACATTTGATAGATGATCAATAAGAACTGTTATATATTTAACCTATATAAATACTGTGTTATCTAGTTGTAACTGTACTGGCCCCGCTCAATCTTTGTCATTTATGTGGACTAGTAGACTAAAGTTAATAAGTAAGGAGTTGGTGGTTAGCATTATTATATATATATGGGCATTCTTGTCAGCCTGTAATAGAGACAAGTTCTTAGCATGTTTTCGTTAATGCTACCCTCAGCCATACTGCCGTAAATGCTTGTATAGCTCCCGTGTGTCTCTTCCATGGGATGGCAGTCACCACTGTGGAAGGAATAGGCAGTTGTAAAACTAGACTTCATCCAGTTCAGGTAAGTTCATATCTTGCTATGAATGACTAGACATCTTTTGTTTGTTTTGTTTTGTTGAGACAAATAATGCAGATATTTTTGTAATTTATTTCCCCGCACAGCATTAATTGATCCACTTATTTGGTTAAAAAGCTGCTAAACACTGGATAAGCATTTATCGAAACCGATCTATCTACAAGGTAGTACTTGGAAAAATATAAAAGGTTTAAGTTTCGAATATTAGTTATCTTCATTGAATATATTGAGATTCATGTCTTCCTAATAAACACAGAACGCTTTATAACCTTGTCATAACGTTTTCTGGTTATATAAACGTTATGGTAACGTTATAATGACGTTTTGTGTTTGCTAAGTTGAAGCCTCACGTTCGAAGTATGCAATGGAGAGGGCAATCGCCCAATTGGTTCCACGTTATATATTCATGTGCACTAACTGTCATTAATTATTGCAATGTGTCCGCTTCAAGGAAATCATTGCCAAGACTCATGGGACTCAGTGTGGGTTCTGTACACCTGGGATGGTCATGTCCATGTACACGTTACTCAGAAACAAACCACAGCCGGAAGTGGAAGATGTGGAACGCATATTCCAAGGTAATTTTGGCAGTTCCTGTCATGTTTCAGAGCAGTTTGTTAGATCCCCGATTTGTATTATGAATCATTGTCAAACGTGTACATTTTTCAACCTCAAATAACAAAAAAAAAAAAGAACAAAGTATAAAAAAAATCAAGGTAGGGGTCCTTTGTGCCTCTTGCTCATGGAATCTGAGAATATTGGTAAAAAGTTACTCAAAATATCTGGAAAATTCGTCGTTAAATTGTGGCATGGAAAATTGGGCAGCATGACGGCTTTACATTTACTTGTTCAATTAAAGCCATAAATCAACAATACTTAGCCTATCTTTCAAATATCGTCTTGTGAATAGGTAACTTGTGCCGATGCACCGGGTACAGGCCAATTTTGGATGCTTTCAAAACATTTACCAAAGACAGCTGCTGTGAACGTGGAGAAAGGTGCTGTAAACAGAATAGCGAAGTCAACACTGAGTGTTCCACGGCCGGAGAAAGCGCCATTCTTGAACCAACACAGGAGCTGATATTTCCTCCTGAGCTCAAGGCAGGTTAACGGTTACTGTTATTACCAGTAAATGGATGAACTTCTTCAACCTAGTATCCAGTAGAATAATCTTGTATGAAACAATAGAACATATTGGTGAGTTTGTCGATAATTAATGCCATCTGTTCCAACTGTGAGTTTTTTTTACACCGTGTGATATTTAAAGATTTTTTTCAAACACGAAATATTTAAGTGGTAAGATGTTAATCAATCACAATACTTGTATTCCCTGAAAAACCCTGCAATTTTGCCTATATTTCAGCTTAACACCAGTTTTAGTTTTGAAACTGTCAAATTCCGAGGAGAGAGATTAACGTGGTACAGACCAGTAACACTGACAGTACTGCTGGAATTGAAAACCGCCTACCCTGCAGCGAGAATCGTTGTTGGTTATACCGGTCTTGGTGCGTGTCTTTCAAACCTGAAGAGTGACCTAACACTACCAAAATATTTCAAAGATAAGCCATTAAGAATGTGAGCGTTTATAACATTTAAAATGACGTTTAGTTTTTAAAGTCTTTAAAGGCATGGTAAGAAATGATCAAAAGTTCATTATAATTATACTTCATTATTGTTAATCATTCAATTGTTTATTTTTTACTGTATATTGTGATGAAATTTCTCAATTATTTCCCTTTTCTCGTATAGCTCTTGAGGAGAAGTACCGGGGCAATGCTTGTACCACAGTGATCTCAGCAACACATGTTCCAGAACTCCTTGAGGTGCGTCACGACGATAGGGGGATTCACGTCGGCGGGGCAGTCACGATAACAAGACTGACCGAGTCTTTTGCAAAGGCAGTGAAACGATTACCAGGTCAAACATCTCTCTCTTTCTCTCTCTACCCCCTTTCTCTCTCTTTAAGAGGGATTTGCATTTATTTTGAGTTTTTGTAAGGCATCAAACCTGGTGTGTAAGGTATGCAAATACCATTGATGGTTTACTTATCAATATATACCTGTAGTTAACCCATATGATTAGACTTAAAATATAAAACTACTGACTTGCAGAATACCAGACAAGGATCTTTGCTGGTATTTTAGAAAATTTGAAATGGTTCGGAGGAGAACAAATTCGCAATATGGCGGTGAGTGCTTAAATCATTTCTACCAATTGTAGATCGTTTTCCTGTTTTGTTTTTGCGCATGAATTAATGTGACATATATGCGTGTTTTATCAACATGTTGCAGGTTTGTTTTAAGTGAACTTTTATATATATTTCAGTCTGTGGCAGGGAATATTCTGACGACAAATTACATATCGGACCTGAACACCTTACTGATGGCGGCAGGATGCACGGTTACTTTGGTTTCAAAAGGTTGGGAAGTCAATCAGTATATTTATAGTTTTGTATTTTAGGAGTATTTTAATAATAGATGGCAGGCATATAATTTGATCTAGTGCAAGAGATATCTTTTTTACTATTAAGCTTATGAAGTGTAAAAGTTCTAATAAACACCTATACTCCGAGTAATACTGACATTATCTCTGCCTTTTGTAGATGGTGGCCAACGAGCGGTTCCGCTGGACAGCGCATTTTTCCTTGGTGACAGAAAAACAAAACTGACCCAGACAGAAATATTGTTGTCTGTTCATATCCCCTATACAAAAATGGTACACCTAAACATTGCCTATGTCTATAGTTTTTTATCTGCTGTTAAGATGCAAGATTGAATATCTAAACACCTTCTGATATCATAGTTATTTTTAAAACAGACTAGGGTTAAGTACTGAATTCAAATTTAACAAGAGAATTATTTTATTATAACAATTATCACATAATTATTACACAGGCGTTCCACCAAAACTAGCTCTACTTCAACTATAAGTGTGATCAGTAATTTAGATGCATTAACAATATTGGAAAGTACCTACTTCCTGTATATCCTTGTGATTCTAGAATGAGTATTATCATGGATACAAACAAGCACAGCGGAGGACTCTCGACATCGCTATCGTCAATGCCGGTATGAGGGTGGTGTTTGAGGGAGATCTAATCAAGGAAATGGTGATGACATTTGGTGGATTGGCGCCAATAACTTTGGCGGCTGTCAAAACCGCCGAAGAAGCTATTGGAAGGTATGTTTGAATGTCCTTACTGCCAAGTTACATGTGTTATATCGGTACTTCATCGCATTCTAAACTGGCCGTTCTTTTTGCTATTTCGGCACATCCAGAAAGTATTTTATCCCCCGTGTATTATCGTTCCAGAAAGTGGGACGATAGTCTTGTTGCAGATGCTTGTCAGTGGCTATCCGATGAGCTTCCATTAAAGCCAGACGCACCTGGTGGTCAAGTGGAATACCGGAGGACGCTGGCCATAAGCCTGTTCTTTAAGTTCTACGTTAGTGTGCATATGGAATTGAGCAAAATGAAGGTACTTTCCAACATCTACCGTGCGTTTTAAGGGGATTCCCTGTCTGCGTATATTTTCTTCACTTATGGCCCTCTAAGGTTAACCATCTACGTGTACCAATAATGTCACTTTAATTAAGATGTTAATACTAATATTGCGCACAAGGGCTGACTTACCACTGCGAGTACTGTTTATTTGCGGCCGCGAATTCAATTTCAGCACGATGCCATCGGAAGTAAACTTTTAACCACATTCGCAAGCGCTGCTGGCGACTGTCGCCATGGTTTGACTAAGAGCACACAAGTCTTTGAAGAGGTTTCAGTCGACCAACCGCTAGATGACGCTGTAGGGCGCCCGCTACCGCACATGGCCTGCATGCAGCACGCGACTGGAGAGGCCCAGTTCACTGACGACATGCCTCGCGCAGGTGAGAAACGCAATGATTGTGACATTAACGCAACATGTGTTGCTGTAGTTAAGAACAGCTATATCAGCTTTTCTAATTTTTTTGTTGATGGTTCGGTCATTATTCCCGGTCATCATTCATCTTCAAGTGGTGTCCTCCAGTTGTTGCAGTTTAAAACATCTACAAGATCATTTTGATGATTATAATATAGGACATATGTATGTCAAATAAGCAACGATATTTTTTCTGAAATTATGATGTTTATCAAAACAGATAACTTTGTTGGTTTACTTTTGGTTGAGTATGATGTAACGCAGTATCCTGAAATATTTGTATGATCAAATTAAAATGTCTTATCTTTTTTTTTCACAGTTTTCTAAATTCTCCTCTCGCGTTAACGTTGAATATTAATCAAACTTTCTTTTGTAACAGTTACTTCCGTCTTTGTCCGTGCAGTAAGTGATGCCTGTGCTATTTCCCCTTTTACAGGTGAGCTTTACCTGGCGTTTGTCACCAGCACTAGAAGCCACGCCACGATTCAGAGCATAGATGTCAGCGCCGCCCTTGCCTTGCCTGGAGTGGAAACCTTCCTCTGTCACAAGGACGTGCCTGGATCCAATATCACAATGGCTCTCCAATCGCAGTTAGAAATATTTGCTTCAGAAAAGGTACAAAAAATAGAAACAGACATGAAAATGATCGGCGAGTACGTAATAATAAATAAATAAATAAACAGGCGTTTGAACTAAATCATCTAATTGAAAATAAATGATCGCCGCCAACTGCAGGTAGGCCTACGAGTCGAACATTGATTCCTGAGAAGGAGAAATATTGCTTCTATTTTCACAGTATATAAATTTGGCAGGAAAAGTCCAGGTAGGATATCTTTAACTTTGGGTTTCCGTTTGCATTATTTGATGTTTTAAAATGAACAGATAATGACACTGAATACTTTTCTACAGGTGGCTTGTTACGGCCAGGTTATCGGAGCGGTGGTTGCGGATACCTTTGCGAATGCCCGAAGAGCTGCCAAGGCGGTGAAGGTTGAATATGGCGAGGACCTGCCAACAGTTGTGACCATCGAGGTGAGTTCAATTGCAGAGATTTTTGGTCATTTAATAAATTATGCTGTAATAACTTTTATATACCATAAGCATTTCGTTTGCTTGCACGGGAATATTAGAATCAGACAAGATAATTGGAAAGAAACTAATTGACAGCATCAGGCAGCCAGATCTCATAGAGAACCCCGTTCCGCTAAAATACATATTTGAGTTTCTTTTTAAAACAACCAGAGCCTCTGGTAATAGCAGTCCGGTGATACTAGTATTGCTTGTTAAAATACACTAGTTCATGAATGCGACCTGAAACAAAAAGAACGGACAAGACTTCAGAAAGTAATGTTGAAAGTTATGCTCAAGGCGTGATGCATTTTTTCGCCATTTGAATATTCATCTAATGTTTTCAGGAAGCGATAGAGAAGAATTCTTTTCACGACCCCGCTCCTTTTAGAGTAATAAAAACGGGGGATGTGGAGAAAGGCTTTGCCGCCTGCGCGCAGACATTAGAGGGTGTGGCAAGGGGCGGTGGACAGGAACATTTTTACATGGAGACGAACGTGGCCCGTGCCATTCCTAGAGGAGAGGACGGCGAAATGGAGTTATTTGTCTCCACGCAATTCCCAGCTTCCATTCAGGTCTAGGACGCCTTTGACACTTTTCTTTTAGTCTGCAGTGTCAGATCTTTGTTTTCATTCATTCTAAACACTATGTCAAAACACTTTTTGACAGGTCATGACGTCCCGTATTTTTTTATGTATTTCAACATTTTTAGCAACTAATATTGTTTTAAACATGATGCTCCCAAGTCCTGAAAATATTTAATTTGCTATATTTTGAATTAAAATATTAGCCATTTTTCTTAAAGCAGGTCACTTATATTTATAGTATTGCCATGAAAGTAGCATTTTATACATTTTATTTGTACTGTTATAATTAGAAAAACGCGACACACGTAACCTATTCGTTGACCATCACCATAATCTATAATTAACATTTAACGTGTAACTGCACATTTTCCACACCAGGCTGCGACGGCCAAGGCGCTGGGGGTACAAGCTAGCAGAGTACAGCTGAGAGTGAAGAGAGGAGGTAGGCAGGCCAGGGCACAACATTTTCTCAGTCATAGAAAGAAAGGGTATCCTTTGTCTAAAAGATATTATACTCATACTGGAAGGGCTGACACACACCCTCCCGTCGAAAATGAAAATGTATATGATGAAGGGTGAAGCACAATCTTGATTGTGAACGTTCTACTCGATTTAGATATTTTATGAAGGTAAGAAGCATAACAAGTAACTATCTACTGATGTATGCAAACGGGGGCCGTAATCTGATTCACTGTCCTTTTACTACTGTGTAGGAGGAGGTTTTGGTGGCAAGGATTTTGGCGGACAGACGCTGACACTACCAGTTGCTATCGCTGCATTCAAGTATGTAAAATCTTTCCATACTATAGTTTGTTTTACAAGCATTGTCCTTCTACAAGAGATCAAGTTCTTAAATTGTATCCCATGCGTAATAAGTTTAACTCCAAGAGATGAAATATGTTATCGTGACAACGGCGATTTGAAGTTTCATTTGGTTTTGCAACACGTACCTTGGTGTTGATGTAAAGTCCGTCTTTACACTGAATAAACCTATATTCTGTAAAGCTTAAAGTATGATTAATATGCAGCTCTTTAATTAAAAAATCTCTTTTAGCCTGAATAGACCAGTCCGTTGTCAGTTGGAGAGGGACAAAGACATGCTGGTGACAGGGGGAAGGCATCCGTTTTTGGGAAAATATAAGGTACACCTTGTTTATTTGTTAGAGTAACAAGTCTGTCGTCTGTCCACATTGCGGCTGTCCAATAAATCATGTCAGTACTAGATGCAACGCACAACCACGAGTTATCCAATGCATGCAAAGTTGTTTCTCAATAAAATAAATCTACATTTATATCGAATTTTGCGTTTTTTTTTCACTTCAGGTTGGCTTCAGCGAAGAAGGAGATATTTCTGCCCTGGAGGTGTTCTTTTACCTCAATGCTGGTCACATCCTCGGCGAATCTGCGTTGGTATGTAATGTTTATATGCCGTATGGATTTTAACAAGAAATATTGTAGAACAGTTTTGGCATATTGTCATAGATATACAAAGTGTAGTTACTATGAAATATGACATACAATAACACGATATAGAGAAGACCAAACGAGTGTAATTTACTTTACAAATTTGGTGATCAATTATTTATTACGCAGATAATGCATAGAGCTCTGTTCTACCTGTCCGCCAACTACCGCATTCCTAACATCACAGTCCACGCGTACGTGTGCCGCACCAATCTTCCTTCCAACACCAACATGAGGGCCGTGGGCGTGCCTCAGATCGCGTTCGTCACGGAGAGCATAATTGAGGATGTGGCTGTGTTCTTAGGGGTCCCTGCCGAATCTGTGAGTCTTAATAAATCGTCTTTGTTATTAGGCCCTACTGGTGGATCCGGGGTTTTTCTAAGGAAATTGATTTTGTTTTGCACAAAAGGTTAGATGATGACAACTGGATCTGCCATTGGATATGCACGTGCTTACTTTAAGGAAATACAAAAACACGCAGTTAATTTTTGCCGTTTTCACTTGGCCCCTTTTGTCGTAGGCCTGTCTTATCACAATCGCATTTTAAAATGTTGTATACGCTGTTTCATGTTATGTGCTTTTTAGTTTAAAAAGCTGATGTTCTTTGCATGTTGTTATTTGTAGGTGCGCGAGTTGAATATGTACGAGAATGGGGACTTGACACATTTTCATCAGCCCATAACCGATAGCCAATTGAAACGTTGTTGGGATGACGTCATCAGTCAGAGTTCCTTTGAATCTAGGAAGAATAGCGTAGCCAAATTCAATAAGTAAATAATGTTGTCAAAGTTTTGAAGTGCTGTTAAAATAACATGATGCATTTTCTGTTCTTCAATATCTTTTCGGTGGAAGTGTGTATTATTTAAGATGTTTTAAGCAAAATGATTGGAATGCATTTTCAGGGAGAATCGCTGGAAAAAGCGAGGCATTTCCGTAATACCGCTGCAGTACGGCATGTCAATGTTTCCAGGAGTGTTTTTGGAACAGGTAAAATCACCATCTCTATGCACACTTACACACACACACACACACACACACAGAGAGAGAGAGAGAGAGAGAGAGAGGCTAAATTTATGAATATTTTGCAGATATATGAATGAAAACACTTACTTCTTTAAGTGCTGCAAATAGATATTTTAACTGAGAGGTATTTTTTCCAAACTCGCCTTTCTGAATTCAACAATTTCAGGGTGCTGCTTTGGTCCATGTGTACCAAAGTGACGGCTCGGTGCTGATATCACATTGCGGCGCAGAGGTGGGCCAGGGTCTGCACACGAAAATGATACAGGTATTTGTCCCTTTTATGTGCCTTCAACACAAATAAAAATACATGTATAACCATGTCTAGACTACCCAGAGATTCCCATGACCATCTTGTCAACTAGAAACTTCCGTCTTCTTCAGGGTGGTCTTCTTCAGCCAGGTCAAGCTGCTCTAAAACCTAGAGTGGTCTAAACTCTCAACCCTAAAATCATTTTTTTATTGTGACCAACGTCTCATTTGATTTAATCGTGTGTAGAAGCAAACTAGATATCAAAGAAAGAACGGTTCACCTAAGTACATGTATTTTAACATATTAAATCGTTTCTCACCTTTCTGCGTAAAATAGGGAAACTTCTTGCTCAATATTAGAATATACCCGTTATACATGTAGCAACACGCTTACTGAGGATATTTTCAAAGTGAGTACTTGCGCTTGCCCTGTTATATAGGTGGCAAGTCGGGCCTTGAACATTCCTACACATAAAATCCACATCAGTGAAACCAATACAAGCATGGTACCCAACGGCAGCACCACAGGGGGCAGCATGAGTTCTGACCTTCAAGGAATGGCGGTAATTGTAAGTGAAACAATAATACACTTTACAATGACACAATTCGTTTCGAGTGTATTAAGATGGCACAGCATTTAGATTCCGTTAGTAACATCAAAATGGTACAAAATTTCAAGTTCATATTGTAATACTGCTTATCGCTGAGAATGTGTGATAAACTATAATATGGAATACGTGAAACTATTTGAGGTAGAATATGTGATTGTAATGTTTTTACCGCATGTTTTCTATTTGTTTGTTAAAATGAAACACACGTAAAAGATGTAGCCTTAAAACGTGACAAAAGCCAAGATTGTAACAGTGCAAAATTATTGTTTTATGATTCAGAATGCATGTGCGACTATCAGAGAAAGACTTGAACCATATGTCAAGGCCAACCCGGAAGGTACATGGGCCGAATGGGTAAGATAACTTTTTTCATGCACACACACGCTACATGTACATGTATAAAGGCACACACACATGCGCAGTGAACAGCAATGGATCAGAATTAGTGCTCATTATTTGCATATAATCAATGCAGTACAATAATACATTATTAATACAAGAGGTGCTTGAATGTGATACACTTAATGTTGAGCAGATTCTCTCTAGAAAGCGTTGTGAACACTCTTTATATTACAGGTGGCAGCTGCTTACTTTGGTAGAGTTAGTCTGTCTGTCACGGGATTTTACAAGTGAGTGTTTGTAAGAATTGGCGTTTTAAATTAACTCGATGTAATTGCAAATCAGGCACAATTAATGTATATATTGGAATCTTTGCACATTCTTCTTTTTTCTTTACCAAAACACAAATGTAATTTAATTATTAATGGTCCATTTGAACTGTAGTAAATACTAAGGTGTTTTCAGTTATTGGCCAAGTACACCGTTAAGACAATCGGAGAACAATTCATAATGTTTACAAGAGCGATGTTTAGTATTAGACATTTCCATATACAGTTATAATTGTAACATTTAAACGTATTATTGCATTAGGGTAGGACTTTTAAATGGACGGACTTACATTACTGTCATAGGTGTAACAGGAATAAAAGTCCCCTAGTAATTCATGTACAAGTCCTATCTACTATAATTAGGAGCCAGGGACTAAGTGCCAGTAGGACGACTTTTCCCAAGTAATGGTAGTCCTACGGTTCATGTGGGACTTGGATTTCTGTTACACCGGACTTTATAGTTATTCATAACAAACGCAATTGTGATCAACAATGTTAGGTGGGGGATCAATTATATCTTTATATCTGCCAAGGGTCCCTGGTGTAGAATATGACTGGGAAAAGAACGTGGGCACTCCCTTTAGTTACTTCACGTATGGAGCCGCTTGCACAGAGGTGGAGGTAGATTGCCTCACTGGAGATCACGTGGTAAGATATACAATAGGACTGTTTAAAATGATTTATTAGTATCTGCTCTCTTTGCTTGTACTGATGTATGAAAGACAAGTGCATCGAACAACTGATTTGTTAGCAATCTAATTGTTTTAAAAAAACGTGTCACAAAGGCAGCTGTATTGATTAAAAATTCATTTTTCCTACAAGATTCTGCGAACGGATATCGTCATGGACCTTGGAAAAAGTTTGAATCCCGCACTTGATATTGGACAGATTGAAGGCGCCTTTATGCAGGTAAAAGCCTATTCACACTATATCCCTGGATAGTCAACGTGCATTCTAGAAATTCAGAGCGCGGCAGCGAGAAACAATATATTTTTTTCCTTTATTTATACTACATTTGTCATTACTTCTTTTTGATATTCTGATTACGCCCTGCAGTGGAACCATATCGTTTGTATATTTTTCTTCAATTTTATGCATTTCATTTCATTTGCAGGGGCGTGGTCTCTACACCTTAGAACAGCTGAAGTACTCACCCGATGGTCGCCTGTTGAGTTGTGGACCAGGTGCATATAAAATACCGGCATATAGTGACATTCCGCGAGAATTCAATGTTTCGTTACTGAAAGGGTCTTCCAACAGTCATCCCAGAGCAGTGTATTCTTCTAAGGTAATTTGTGCTTTGTTTTATCTTTGAAGAAAATGATTTGGACGAAAAAATGTAACGATAACGGGGGTGGGCAATTCTTTACAGGTACTGATATAGTGATGAATCAAAGTGCTAGGTTAGCTCAACCGTATGGAAGAGTGAGGCAAAATGCTTTGTCGCACCTCAATTTACATATATATATATATATATATATATATATATATATATATATATATATATATATATATATATATATATAATTTTATTTTATTTATTAATTTATTTATATTTTGATACGTCAGATGTCAGTTTAATTACACTTGAATTCGGCAATGTTTATTTTTAGGGAATCGGCGAACCACCCCTAGTTTTGGCGTTGTCCGTATTCTTTGCTATCAAAAATGCCATTGCCTCGGCCAGGGCCGACGCTGGCCTTGCTGGGAGATTCAAACTGACCAGTCCAGCTACGTCCGAGAAGATAAGAATGGCTTGCGAAGACCAGTTTACTCAAAAGGTATGTGTGCATTCGTGTGCGCGTTCATCTGGACTAGATTACACATATGATATGTGTGCTTGTATTTGCGCTTTTGGTTTATATTTATCATCATTCTTGCATAAAATAAAGGTGCAAATTAGCATAAAAAGCAACCCATTTTCTTTGTACATGGAAACTAATGGGAATGCTAAATTTAACTCGAGACCAACGTTACAAACTTAAAACTGTTCATATTATAATAGAACTAATTCACAATACCTGATTTTTAATTTCAGTTCCCCTCAGCAGAGCCAGGGACATACAAGCCATGGTTTGTGGAGGTGTAATACACAGCCAATGGTATTTAAATGGACGACGGGGTTTTTCATCCCCCCCCCCCCGACACTACAAATGCATCAAGTGGTCTATTCTAGGCATATTGACTTTTTAAAATAGCACTGAATGATATACACTTTATTCTGCACATTTGTGTAAAAGTAGAGGACCGTGTGATCCCGATGTGCGTCTATAATGTCTGCTTTCTCCCCCTGGGCCACTAGAGTGAGGAACGTAGAATTTTGAGGATAAATAAACTTGCTATAGGGGAGTTTTAGGGAGACTGGGGCTGGGGTCTGTGGATGGCATGAATGGGGTATTCCTCATATTGGCATTATTTTGTTTATCATAAGTAGTCACAAACTACACTATTTCTGAAGGTGGATGGTTCTATTTTTCCTCATAAGTAATTATTTCAACAATACTTTTTTACAAATAGCTTTACATGAAAGAAGGATTACCTATGTTAATGTTGTTATGATGTTTATTGTCAATAAACAAGAGCCAGACAGCGGCACAGATATCCATGAGAACGGGGTCCTGGCGATGCTAATTTTAATTTATATTAAGTCAATTCCAGCTAAATCTAACATGCAGCAAAAATTGCCTATTTGCTTTATATTAAGGAGCATTAGTAATAGGGTCATAGAATCCCTGGGGGTGGGGATGTACCTATGGATGGATTTGGTGAAGTGCGGACTATGCGATGACTGTCCATCGGGAACATCTAGTTGCTGTAATTATTATTATTATTACTAATATTCTTGCTGCCGTTACTGTTGCTGTTATAAAAATAATTTTGTTATAATAATAATTTTTGAATGACAGGAATTCGTTGTGAATGAATGTGCAACTTAAGAATAAATAGCAAAAACGCCAGAAAAAATAATTTAAAGAATGTTTCTCGCTGCCTGAAAGTAAGCATTGAAACAATATAATCTTAGGATCTATATAATCTTAAAGTATCTTTGTAAATGCCCAATGGCAACTTTCTTCTCATGACTGTGAAAGCAACTGAGTTATATCCAGGAAAACGTTTCTAAAGGTGGCACAAGGAGAGCTGTACCTTTATACAGCATATACCTTAAATTTCCTGGAAATTTCAACTCTTTCTGAGTCATATTTCTTCAATTACCAAGGCATGAAATGTAGCCTACCATATGCAAATCGTGCATAGAATTACAGGCCTGTAGCCAGCAATTTCAAAAGGGGGGTTCTTTTCTGAAAAAGTGGACCCTTTACCATGAAACCTTCATGTACCTAGATAAAATTTTACCAAGAAAGGACCTTTTCCCAGCAAAAGGTGGGTTCTTTCGAACCCCCCGAACCCCCCTGGCTACGGCCCTGGAATTAACAACTGATATCTAAGTTTCTACTTTTTGAGCCACTTTTAAAGGCTAACTGAGATAGAGATTGATCACTTTCACTCAGGACGTGATAACTATTTAGCTCTCGATATTTATAGATATTTATAGACAGTAGTTTCTTAAAGGGAACGCTGTGGTGATAATGTGAAAACTGCTGAAATTTCCAGAATATTTCCTAAATGCCGTATACTGCACTGTATGCTGACTACCGACAATACGTTAGTATACCTGTATTCAATAAGTCTGTCTATCGCATCATCACACGCCAAAATCGGTATGAGGTAAACGTTACCTGGAGCCCCCTTTCTAAGCTACTTAACGTTCAAACACATCAACATCGATTTTTTTCTCAAATTTTCATTCCAACTTTGAACGTTGAGTGGTATTGAAAATGGCCTCATTGGATCACAGCAGATCGTATCATAAACCGTGCCTTGGGCTAATAGAGCTGACGCGTTACTCGCGATCTATTATTAACAAAGGGCATTATGTAAGAATTCGATTGCTCTTTTAGATACTGTCTTGATACTAAATGTTGTCGAAAAACCCACGAATCTATTGAAATAGTTTCGAATTGCAGGCGCAGTCGGTATTTTGAGGTAAAATCCATTTTTGTATGATTTTTTGCATCGGTACACATTGTTTTTGATTATGTTAAAGATATTTGTACATAGAAAATTATGATGAATGGATTAAAACTAGCCTACTCATTTCAACTTGTGATTCCAACGAAATTAATTTTTCCCAAAGACGAATTTCCTAGACATAGCGTAAGAAGCAGCTACAAAATTCCACCTACGTTTTTCCATCGCACTATCCAAATTGCTAAATTAATTTCTAGTAAAGCTTTTATAAAAGTGCCTCACGGTCATTTCATATATTAGGGTAAAAAGAAATGTTTGTTTTACATTATGATGATTGTTAACAGTGCTTGTAAAATCATTCTTGGGGATGATATAGCACTTTCAGTAGAACGAAATCGTGTACTTCCAATTCAACGTGAAGACAAAAAATAATTCAAACAAATGTTCTTAGCTGAAGGGCTCAATCCAGCGACTTCACAATAGATTCCCAAACAACCGGCCTCATTTTCCAAGGGGAAATCAACCGTATTACCTGATATTCAATTCAACTCATTTTCGTGTACTACTATCATGACACCACAAGGTTACGTATCGAGACACTTATTACTATAAGGGTACAAGCTTACATTAACTTGCTACATTGTAGTTCTAAGTAAGGACATGTAACTGACACGTGTCTGTCTGTCATAAGAACACTTTCTCACAATAACACAAATATGAGAGTCCTAAGAATGTTATCTGATCCTAAACATAGCTTGTTGTCATTAATATTTGGTGCCAATTATCGAATGCAACCTCTCCAAATTATGTTCATACAAAATATCGATCATGTAATAATGACAATACAGGAAGAGTCAAGGGAAACCGTGAAGACACAAACAACCTGCCTACTGTGGATCATATCCTGTTTGATCGTCTGGATAGAAGCTCCTTTATTCTTTCCAATGGAAATTTGAAAAAGAACCGATCCAGAGATGTGTCTTCTCCTTGTTCGGCTGCTTATTCAGTGGTGTCTATTCTGGGGACTCACGTGCGGTAAGAATATAATATTTTTACTTTTTTTGGATATAAAACCGTCATTTTAACACATCATCAAAAAGGCAAATTTGAAGTCTGCAGTACTCTATCTTTAACTTTGCAGTGCACAAGTACTTTAAAAGCGTATTATAAAAAACAAGAATGCGAAAGAAATTTAAAGATTGTTACGCATTCCTTTCGAAACTGGTTGGATGATAGAATATCTAAAATAATACTCAATTAATAATCTAACCAAAGAAACGAGATTTCCCTAAACAATAATATAGACAAAAAGAAAAAAAAGGAATTTTGGTCAGGTCTTTAAATAGAAAACATCGCCACCTATTCCCAACTGTTGCGTATTTCTGAAGGACGAATTAATTAAAATGTATTGTTTCATTTTAGTAATTAAATTAAAATAATTTTTAAAAAATCGTCACTTTTTTGTTTTAAATATAATATTTACAGCCACAACGTCACAGGACACAGCCTCCATATGCACATGCACCATGTTGATTCACAGCGCACAATCCCATGCAACAACTCAGAGCATTTTTGACTCAATTTGGGAAAGTACAACATCACACTACACTGGGACTGTAACGACGTTTTATACACAATTCGCAACATCGCAACCGAGAGGAATTACCAGTGCTACTACAGCCGTCAGTCCTGTTGAAACAACCATCATTAAAATGAGCACATCTCCCACAGTGGTAAATGCTATGACGGACCCAGTAACAGAAATCGACGGAGAAACAAACAGTGAAATCACAGCAGAGGTCCCTTCTGGTACGTCCAGTGGAGATAAAACTACTGGTTTGTTTGCAGCTGAAACCATGAGTGCTAGTATTGATGCAGAAACTACTGCTACAACCAATGCAGCCGGAACCACAAGTGCTACCTCTGAAGCTGCAACCAGAGGAACATCTATTGCACTGGACACCACTAGTACCAGTACAAGTACTAGTTTTGATGCAGAAACGGCTGGAACAAGAAATGCCGCTGAAACCACTGGTTCTACCACTGGAGCTACGACTGCTGGTGCATCCGTTGCATTGGACATTTCTAGTATTGGTCCTGAAACAAATGGTACTACCAATGCTTCCGAAACAACTAGCACTACCACTAGAACTACCACTATGGGGACATCCGTTGCAGCAGACACCACTACTACTAGTATTGCTGCAGAAACTACTGGTACAGCCAGTGCAGCCTCAAGTACAACCACAAGAGCTGAAACTTCTGGTACACCCCTTACAGTAGACACCAGTAGTACCAGTATTGCTACAGAAACTACTGGAACAACCACTGCAGCTGAAACCACAAGTCCTACCACAAGAGCTGAAACTACTGGAACATCGCATGAATTAGACACCACTAGTACGAGTTCTGATGCAGAAACCACTGGTTATGCTATTGCATCTGAAACAACAAGTTCTTCCAGAAGAACTGAAACTACTAGTACATCCCATGCAGTTGACACCGATAGTACTATTATGGATGCAGAAACAACTGGAACAACCACTGCGGCTGAAACCACAAGTCCTACCAGTGGAGCTGCAACTCCTGGTACATCCCATGCAAGATACACGGCTAGTACAAGTACTGATGCAGAAACAACAAAAACAATCACAGCAGCTGAAACCACAAGTACTACCACAAGAGCTGAAACCACTGGTACGTCCATTGCAGTAGACATCCCAAGTACTACTATTGATGCAGAAATAATTGGAACAACCACTGCAGCTGAAACCACAAGTCCCACAAGTGGGGCTGCAACTTCTGGTACATCCCATGCAGTAGACACAACTAGTATGAGTACTGATTCAGAAACAACGAGTACAACCGCTGCAGTTGAAACCACAAGTACTACCAAAAAAGCTGCAACATCTGGTACATCCTTAGCAGTGGACTCCAGTAGAACTACTGTTGATGCAGAAACAACTGGAACAACCAATGCAGCTGAAACCACAAGTGCTAACAATGGAGTTGCAACTTCTGGTACATCCAATACAGTAGACACCACCAGTGCAATTAATGACGCAAAAACAACTGGAACAACAACTGCAGCTGAAACCACAAGTACTACCACTAGAGCTGCAACTTCTGGTACATCCTTAGCAGTAGACACCACTGGTACGAGTACTGATGCAGAAACAACTGGTACAACAACTGCAGCTGAAACCACAATTCCCACCAGTGGAGCTGCAACTTCTGGTACATCCCATGCAGTAGACACCACTAAAGCGAGTACTGATGCAGAAACAACTGGTACAACAAATGCAGCTGACACCACAAGTCCTACCAGTGGAGCTACAAATTCTGGTACATCTCATGCAGTAGACACCACTAGTGCTACTATTGATGCAGAAACAACTGGTACAACAACTGCAGCTGAAACCACAAGTCCCACCAGTGGAGCTGCAACTTCTGGTACATCCCATGCAGTAAACACCACTAAAGCGAGTACTGATGCA